>PVIU01007133.1:0-94592 GCA_004026605.1 Ondatra zibethicus | reverse complement strand
CTTTTCTAAGCTTTCCTTGGTCTATGAATAAAACAAAATCCTCCCTTCTGTTCTCCCAGGTGTTCCGTACTGCCCTCTGATGCCCCTTTCTTCAGGAATGGAGAAAAACTGACTCCATGAGTTTCCCAGCTAAAGGAGCCAGCAGGAGTCCTGACTCCAGGACTCAGCTGATATCAGACTTTCATAAATGATGGGATCCATCCACCCTGCAAGTGGATTCTCTCCTGACTCATGGGAGCCAGGACATAGGCTCTGACTAAACACAAAACCAACAGTCCTAAGCCCGTGTCTGTCTTTGGGGATTGCCCAGAGCCCAGTCTTTCCCTAGGAAAACAAGGCAGAGCTACTTCTGGCTCTCCACTCGGTGTCTATTGCCTGTTCCCATCCCGGGCCAGTCGTCTGTTCCTTCCACAAATATAGTGTTTTCTAGAGTTAATCTTCCACTAAATTTTATCATGCTTCTGAAGCTGTGTTAGAGCCCCCTCCACCTTCTGGCAGATGCTACCACCATGCAAATGTGGCTTAAATCACACACACACACACACACACACACACACACACACACACACACACCACTCATACTGCACTAGTGTCTTCCTACCTCTGCTTTTGTCATGGGGCCCTCTTCAGCGAGCCTTCTATTCTAAATGAGTTCAACACACCGCAGGTTCCCTCGGGCACTTGGGTCCTGTGAAGACTCCTAAACACTCCTCGGGGAGTTTCTGGTTTCCGGGCTCCACTTTGCAGTGCTCCGAGGCCGACCCTCTCTTAGATTCTTTTCAGAAAACTCCCAGGATGCAACACAGCCAGCACACTTCTCCCTGGAGTAGAGACATACGTTCTTTCCCAACTTATACAAAATCCAAGCATTAACTCCTCTCTGGATTCCCAGGGCCACAGGTGAGGCCACAAGGTTGGCCAGGAGGTCACCTTGCCATCTCTCCTTTTCCGAGAAATAGAAACCAAAGCACGGACATTTACTTTCAAGGAAATGTCCCCCCAGGATGGATCACAGAGTGTCCTAAGAGCATCTAAATTGCTGCTGAATGGTGAAAGACACGTCAAATGGGTGCCCAGGAGCATCTCTTGAAATTCCATGGAGTGAAGAAATACTAAGAGCCCAACAAATTTTGCTTTAGGAATTCCTATGAGTGGAGCTGGGCAAGAGCAGAGGAAAACACCATGCTGGCCAGAGAGACAAGGAGCCAAAGAAGCTGATGACGCAAAGAAAGTCGGTGGTGATACAGACACCAGACAGATCCCCAAGGCACAGCCACAGTTCATGGAGAAAAGCAATAGCTAGAACCACAGGGATTGGTTTGGATCAAATGTGAAATCAACACTGGGGAGTCCCGGAGCTTCTGACTTTGGGCCCTGAAACTGGTGGGGCCTGAAGGATATAGAGTCTGAATGTTGTCACGGGGCAGGGGGAATGAGCAGGGAGGCTCTAGTGACAGTCTGAGGCTCCTACCAGGAAGAATGTTGGGATATGGCACATGGAAAGCATAAGACATTTTTGTGAATGTATAATGCCTGAACTCACCACGGAGTGAAGAGTATTGATTACCCGGGCATGGATTATTGAAGTACAGCGATTTTCTAGTCAGTACAGAAGCTACCAACAAAGCTATAGACATAATCTGACATCACATTTTATTCCATCTGTAACTTACAAAGGAAGAGACTCTTTAAAAAGTCTACATAATTCTATGTTCAGTCAAAGTCTCTCTAACACTCAAAAGAAACAAAGAGATAGTATAGATATATAGGAATTCAGAAAATATATACTTCCTCATGTCCATTTCTTAAAAAAAACCTTCAATTATATAAAGATATATAAGAAAACTAAGAAGCTATTGGGATGCTGCACATTGACTCCTGAGTTCTGTTAACTATAGATCTAAATAACTTCTGTAAATACCATTGCAAACAAATGCAAATGCCAGGGGAAAGGCTTGGAAGAATCCATATAGTGTACGCATAATGCTTTAAAGCCAACATCCCAGTTCGTATTAAATCAGGTGGGAATGTGGGAAAGGAAGGAGAAAATAAAATGCTGGTTGTAGAAGAAAATAGACTATATATCAGATTCATTCTCTTATATACCACACGCCCTTGTTAGCCTTGCCGACTTGACACTACTTAGTCATCCAAGAGAGAAGCCTCAGTTGAGGAATGGCCTAGACCAAGTTGGTATGTGCCAATGTCTAAGGGAGATTGTCTCAGTTGTTAATTGATGTAGTAGAACAGTACCGTTCCTCAGGCAAGTGGCTGGGGGCTATATAAAAAAGCTAACTAAGCATGATCGGTTGAGCAAGCAGTGGTCCTCCCATAGTTCCTGTAGTTTTAACTTCGACACAGAGGCTGCACGTTAATCTTCTGATTTCTCCAGCAGCTGTCACTCAGCAGTTACCTGCCTGCTCCCCACTCGCCACTCAGGCCGCAGCCCAGCTGGAATTCTGTTCCCACAGGCGCCGGCTCCATCGCTGCCACCAAAGGTAGCTTTAACTAAATCTCTATCGTTCTCTTTATAAATAAGACTCAAGATTCAAAGGTTGGAATAAAAACCTGCTAAGTCAAAGAGTCTGGGTGACAACTAGCTAACCTACTCTCCTGGCTGGTGCCTCCCAAAGATCCATGCTTCCACTTTGCCAAACCAGATAAAAACTGCGCCACTCCACATCTCTCCCTGCTACTTCCTGTGTCTCTCTATCTCTCCCGGATGTCCTCTATTGCACTATGATTACTTTCGGTCAACCAGTTGCTAAGGCAGCCTCCTGACCCAGGGTTAATTTTATTTAATTAACACAAATGCAAAGTTAAGGTTCACAGCTTGATCAAATATTCCCCCTGCAAGTTTCTGCTCCAGATTCCTGTCTCAACTTCCTGCCCTGACTTCCCTCAGTGATGGACTGTGACCTGGAAGGGAAAGCCAAAAATTAACCATTTCCTCCCTGAGTTGCTTTTGGTCAGGGTGTCTTATTACAACAACAGAATGAAACCAGGACACCACAGTCAAAGTATGATTTTATTTGCTATTTTATCAGCAATAGAGATAGACGTTTCCACTTGTGGAATAATGGTATCTAGCAATTCAAGACAACACTCCTGCTGAAAAACATCAAAAATTCCAGAAAGATGGCTGTTAAATCATTCTTTCAATCCAAGAAGGCCAGACAATATACTGACACTGGGGAGCTAGCACACAGGAGTGCAACTGTGAGTGGAATCCTGGCCAGGGAAATTGAGAAAACAGCAGTATTTGTCCTGAGGGTATGTCTGCACTAATCAGAGTTCCAGTTTAGATACCCATCCAGTGAGTGGACCAGGAGGAAGGAGCGGGAAGTATTCCAATTCACCCACAGATGCTGTATTAAATTGTCCATTCTGGGTTAGAGTGAGCAAGTGACGAATCTTCCTCCCACCCCATCTCTTACAAGCACCCCGGACACCAATGGGAGAAGGACAAACAAAAACAACTGCAAACAGACAGCCCCAAGTCCACTTGTAGCAGCGCATTTCAACTTGTGGGAGACCCCCCCCAAAAAAGGTCCTTAGGACATGGATTTTAACTTACTGTGTTTCTAAACCAAGACATGCAGTTAAATTAAACATGTGCCCTCTGAAGAACACGCCTGCACGGTGCTTCAAAGAATCTCTAAGCATAGCATTTATGAGGGCAGCGCCATTCGTACAGGCAACAACAGTCGAGTAGAAAGAATGAGAACAACTGGCACAAACAGATCCACGGACTACAGTTATCAGACAACAATAAAAAACAAAATCAGTGATGTGGGAGCTGGAGGGATGGCTCTGTGGTTAAGAGCACTTGTTACTCTTCCAGAGGATCCCAGATTCGATTCTCAGCATCCACATGATGATTCACAACCAGCTGTAACTCTAGCTCCAGGAGATCCAGTGCCCTCTTCTGGCCTCCATGGGCACCACCAGTCAGACAGACAAACTTGCAGGCAAATACTCACACACATACAATAAATATTTTCTTTGGAAAACTAGTGTAGCTCAGTGGAGATCATCTGCCTGGCACGTCCAAGGTTCTGGTTTTCATTACCTCCACCACACATTAAAAAAATATTCAACCATTCTTATTGCATTTTCTAAAAGTGACCATTTTTTTAACTATCTGCAGTAAATCTCTGCAACAAAGTTATAAAACATTTCAGTTATGAAATACTTCAGCACCTTCGTGGTAACAGAATTCCTTGGAATAAACAATAATGGGTGGTTGTAACCTCTGACAAGTATAGCTAAGGGGACAAGGGAGAGAAGGGATAGATCAGAATATAGCATAGAGTTCCACACAGAGAAGGGAGAGAAAATTGGGGAGAAATGATATTTGAGAGAATAATGGTGGGACAGTAATAAAAGTCACCAACATACACACTTAAGAAGCCAGACAAATCCCAATAGTCATGAAAGGTATGCACATCCAGCCCCAGGATAATAAACTGAAGAACAGGGGAGTAAGTTACATAGACCATCAACTTCTTAGCTGCAACAATGATACTTAAGCCAGCAGTGTCTTCAATACCCTGAAAACAAATAACTGCCAATCAATAATTCAACTTCTGGCAAAAAGGAAAAACCACAAAGCTCTTTCCTTTTAAAAAATAAAAATGAGGCTGAAATGACAACATTTTCAGATCAAGAGCATCTGAGAAATCACTCTCAGCACATTCAACCCCAGAGGAGTCACAGAAGAAAACTAAGACCATGGCTAGTGTGGATCTAAATACTGGTTACGTAAAACAACCATATATAAATGCTCAAGGAATTAAAATAAAAAAGGAATCAAAACATACAGCAACAAGAAGCTGGGTGGAGCTCAACTGGTAGAGTGCTTGCTTAGCATGTATAAAGCCTTGGGCTTGACCCAGCACCACATAAATCACGCATGGTAGTTGGCATGTGCCTGTAAGCCCAGAACTCAAAAGAGGAAGCAGGAAGATCAAGAAGTCAAGGTCATCCTCAGCTATGTACATGAGTATCAGGTCAGCCTGGGGTACATGAGAGCCTGTCTAACACTGAAAAGGAAAATAATAATCATGTGTTTCATTTCCATCACTGGTACTCCACATATACAGTACCAGTTTTAGGAGTCCTAAAACTCAGTCCTCACCTAGCAACCTAGTCGCCATCTTTGACTTCATAAGTATACTTCCTTGTGTCCACACAGCAGAATCATCTAACCACTTAACAAGACGTTTATCAAAATGTGGAAAGGGACACCAGCCTACACAAGCAAAGAGGGAAGAGAAGTAAAGCAACCTCAGTGTCCTTACTTCTCTGGAATTATCAGGACACTAAAGATAGGAACCCACTTTGAACTTTGGTAAGATAACTGCCCATATAGGAATCCCACAGGTAACCACCAGATGAACAGAGTAAATATCTCCCAAAGAGCCAAGGGTGAAAGAAATTATTTTAAGTACCTTATAACTCCAACCAAATACAAGCAAACAACATAAAAGATGCTTAGAACTAAAAGAACAAATGGAGCCCCCAAAATAAGGAGGCAGATTTAAACACAAACAAACTGGTAGCTACAGCAAATCTAAGTGTACTGAATGTTCAAGCAGAAAAAAAGTGAAGAAAGTCACTGCTAAATCGTCCTGGGAAGAAGAGCATCTACAAAGTTACAGCAGGTTGAAAGTGAAAACACCATTTGCACTGAGAGCTTTAATTATTCAATAAGTTGGACACATGCTTTACACGCTTTTAAACTATTTTAATTCTTACTTATTTAAAAAACATTATTTTATATATGGCAATAGAGTTTATATATTAAATAACAGTATAATAGAATAACTTGATATAGTTTTAAACAGAAGGAACAAACAAAATCTTTGGGTTTACAAACACCTCCACCCAAAACTACTTTTTGATTGTTTTATCTGAGCGGGTCTATTTAAAAACTGTATTCAGAGATTACTCATGTCTAATTCATAGTTGACTAATGGTTAATAGAATTCAAAAGAAAACCTAAGGTCCACAGTCACTGCATAAAAGGAAGAAAATATGTTGGACTCTTTTGGAATGCAAAAAGTGGTTCTTGGTTCACCAGTACCCAGAAAACTGAATGCACATATCCACCACAAAAGGAAATGACTATGATGGAGTAGAAACTAGAAAACAAAATTAGCTTTTCCATCCTCTCATGAGCCGTGTGTTCTTTGGTCTACATTCCTTCTTTCCCCATTGCCTAATATTAACCTCTCTACTACACCTCTCCTAGTCTCCTTTTTAAATTAAAAAAAAAGTTATAACATTTTGTATACTGACAGTGTGTGTATATATATATATGTATAGTGAAATTGCTAATAAATTAATTAATGGATTGTGACCTCACCTTCTAGTGTCAGAACACTTAAAATCTCTCAGAAATTTTCAGGTATGAAATATATTTTTATTGTATGCTCTCCGTCACAATAAAAATTTCTAAAAGTACATCATTTAAATATTCCTAGTAATCAGAGGTAACCGGTAGCATCCTATAAACTAGATGTGTCTGCTGAGTCACTGAAGAATATAGTAGGATATAAAACACTCTGCAAAACTTGAGATAGAAAACAAAGATAACTCAAGGAAGGATGAAATGGCAAGTGTAAAGCAGTGGCAAACAAAAAACATATAAATCAATATTGAAATAAATGTAAGGTTTTTAACTGTCCCATTAAAATAAAAATATCCTCCAATTGTGCTACAAATTCAAATTCTCTGATATGCTGCCCACAGTAAATAGACATAAAACAAAATAGTAGGGGGAAGTGGCATGAATGAATGAATGAATAAAGATTTTTTTCAACCAAGTATCAAACAACCCCATAGAAGTGGCTGTGTTATGTTCTACAAAGTATTTATTCCAAGCATAAAACACTCAATAAAATATAAAATGTCACTTTCTATTTATAAAAGTTACAATCCACAATGAAAATATAATACTCATAAATTTTTATGTCTCAAATAATTCATCAAATGAAGGGGAAAAATTGGTTGGAACCATACAGAAAAATTGGTAGATATAATCATTGCAGAATACTAAAACACCCACCCTTTCTAGATCAAGAAAAGAGCCACGAATACAGAGGCAGACGATTGGAGAAATAAAGTGACTCAGACTGAATTAACATTCAGTTATGAAAACGTTTTCATAAATTAAATAGCTCAAAGACAAAAATGTTCAGTCATCAGACAAAAATACATGGATATATACATCGAGCATTATTTACATATAATGGAAAATCTGAACGAACTTAAACCTATACAGCATGCCGGTGTGATGGTGCATGCCTTTGATTTCAGCACTCAGGAGGCAGAGGCAGGTAGATTTCTCTGAGCTCGAATCCAACCTGGTCTATAAAGTGATTTCCAGGACAGCTAGTGCTGTTACATAAAGTAACCCAGTATGGGAAAATCATAAGTAAACAAACACACAAACAAAGCAAGTAAATAAATACACCTTGATAGCAAAGGTATGATGAAAATATGTAATATGTTATAGTGAAAGTCCCCCAGAGACCACACCAGCACTCAGATGTTCCAAGCCTATTACCCCACCAAAAGCCGCAACAAAACCCAGATCCCCCAGGTAAGCCCCCTGCTCATGGACCACCAACAATCCCCCAGAACCTGCCCTTACTAACCCCAGTAGCCCTTCCTGTCCTCCTCACCCTATAATAGCCCACACCTCCAGCGGAAGCCCCCTGCTCCATCAGAGGCCACACCAGCACCCAGAACTACAGGCCCCTGCTCTACACATAGACATCCAGAAACCCAGAGGATATCACTCCCCATGTCAGCTAGACCAGAGACCATACAGGACATCAGAACTTCAGTCACCAACTCAACCACAGGACACTCTGGCCAGAAGGCCAGAAGGCAAACAGAAACCAAAAAACAAAACACCCATTCAACCGAGACAAACTCAGAAATTAGCACCAAACCTAGATTTATCCCAAGCCCAGATGCCTAGACACCACTGTAAGACCACAGTCAAAAACATCATGGCAATGTCACCACTAGAGCTCAGCCATCTTACTATAGCAAGCCCTGAATACTCCAACACACTTGAAGGACAAAAAAACAACCTTCAAACCAGCTTTATGAAGATGATAGAGCTCCTGAAAGAGGAAATTAATGACTCCCTTAAATAAATCCTGGGGGAGGGGGGACAAACAATTGGAGTAAATTAATAAATCCCTCAAAGAAAGCCAGAAAAGCACAATTGGAGGAAATTAATAAATCCCTTAAAGAAAGCCAAGAAAAAACAACAGTTGAAAGAAATGAATAAAACTGTTCAAGAGATGAAATAGAAGCAAAAAAGAAACACAAACTGAAGGAATCCTGGAAAGAGAAAATCTAGGTAAGTGAACAGAAACTAGAGACATGTATCACCAACAGAATACAAGAGATGGAAGAGAGAACCTCAAGTGTTGAAAATATGATAGAAGAACTAATACATCAGCTCAAGAAAATGTTAAATCTAAAAAAAAATCCCTAATACAAAAGATCCAGGAAATCTGGGACACTATGAAAAGACCAAACCTAAAATAATAGGAATAGAAGAAGGAGAAGAATCCCATAACAAAGGCTCTGAAAAACATTTTTTTAAGAAAAATCATAGAAGAAAATTTTCCTAACCTAAAGAAAGCCATGCTTATAAAGGTACAAGGAACTTACAGAACATCAAATATATTAGACAAGAAAAGAAAGTTCCCTTGTCACATAATAATTAAAACACTAAACTTACAGAACAGAGAAAGAATATTAAAAGTTGCAGAGGAAAGGGTCAAGTGACATACAAAGACAGACCTATTAGAATTACACCCGACTTCTCAATAGAGACTCTAGAAGCCACAAAGGCCTTGACAGATGTTCTGCAGACTCTAAGAGACCACAGGTACCAGTCCAGACTGTTATACCCAGCAAAACATTCAACTTCCATAGATGTAAGAAACAAGATTTCCATGATAAAGTCAAATTTAAACAATATCTATCCACAAATCCAGTCCTACAGAAGGAAGCTGAAGAAAACTCTAAACCCATGATGTTAACTACACCCACAAAAATACAGGCAATAAATAATCTCACAACAGCAAAATCAAAAGAAGCAAAACACACACTAACAATAGCAACAACATAATAATAACAGGAATTACCAATCATTGGTCATTGATATCTCTCAATATCAATGGACTCAATTCCCCAATAAAATGACACAGACTAACAGAATGAATGTGAACACAGGACCCATCCTTCTGCTGCAGCCAAGAAACAACATCAAAGATAGACATTAGCTCAAATAAAAGATTGGAAAAAGATGTTCTAAGCAAACAGACGTAAGAAACAAGCTGGGGTATCCATTCTAACAAAATAAACTTTAAACCAAAGTTAATCAAGATCAGATAAACAATTTAAATAGACCTTCAATGCCTAAGGAAATAGAAGTAGTCATTAAAATCTCCCAACCAAAACAAGCCCAGTGCCAGATGGTTTTAGCACAGAATTCCACCAAATTTTCAGAGCAG
Organism: Ondatra zibethicus; assembly: GCA_004026605.1. NCBI lineage: Eukaryota > Metazoa > Chordata > Mammalia > Rodentia > Cricetidae > Ondatra > Ondatra zibethicus. Next base: position 85,044 of record PVIU01007133.1, on the reverse strand, counting down.
AGCTAATACCAATACTCCTCAAATTAGTCCATAAAATAGAAACAGAAGAAGCATTGCCCAATTCATTTTATGAGGCCACAGTTACCTTGATACCCAAATCACACAAAGATTCAACAAAGAAAGAGTGTTACAGATCAATTTTCTTCATGAACATTTATGCAAAAATACTCAATAAAATACTCTCAAACACAATCCAAGAACACATCAAGAATATCATCCACTATGATCAAGAAGTTTTTATCCCAACGATGGAGGGATGAACACACAAAACATATACAGCATACAAAAATCTATCAATATAATCCACCACATAAACAAACTGAAAGAAAAAGCATGTGATCATCTCATTAGATGATGCAAAGGTCTTTGAAAAAAATCCAACACCCCTTCATGATAAAAGTCTTGGAGAGATCGGGGATACAAGTGACATACTTCAACATCATAAAGGCAATTTACAGCAAGCCTATAATCAACATCAAATTAAATGGAGAGAAACTCTAAGCAATTCCATTAAAATCAGGAACAAGACAAGGCTGTCCACTCATATTTCTACCATATAGTACTTGAAGTTCCAGCTAGAGCAACAAGGCAACTAACAGAGCTGAAAAGGACACAAACTGACAAGAAAGTGAAAGCACCACTATTCAGAGATGACGTGATAATATACGTAAGCAACCCCAAAAAAACTCCTACAACAGAGAAACAATTTCAGCCAAGTGATAGACATAAGATTAATTCAAAAAAATGAGTAGCCCTCCTGTATACAAACAACAAATGGACTGAGAATAAGTCAGGCAAAAAACATCCTTTACAATAGCCACAAATAATATAAAGTATCTTGGGATAACTCTAACCAAGCAAGGGAACGACCTGGATGGCAATAACTTCAAATTGTTGATGAAAGAAATTGAAGAAGATACCAGAAGATGGGAAAATCTCCCTTGAATCAGTAGGATTAACATAGTAAAAATGGTCATCTTACCAAAAGCAATCTACAGATTCAATGCAATCAAGATTCCAAAACAATTCTTTACAGGTCTTTAAAGAGCAATGCTCAACTTCATATGAAAGAAAACAAGAATAGTTAAACAATCCTGTACAATAAAAAAACTTTCACAGATATCACCATCCCTGATTTAGAGCTGTACCATAGAGCTTTAGTAATAAAAAACCACATATTATTGGCATAAAATCAGACAGGCTGATCAATGGAATGGAACTGAAGACCCAGATGAGACGTAAACCCACACACCTATGAACACCTGATTTTTGACAAAGAAGCCAGAAATATGCAATGGAAAAAAGAAGGCATCTTCAGCAAATGGTGCTGATCTAACCGTATGTTAGCATGTAGAAGAATGCAAATAGATCCATATCTATTGCCCTGCACAAAATTCAAGCCCAAGTGAATCAAAGACCACAACATAAATCAGATACACTGAACCTAAAAGAAGAGAAAGTGGGGAATAGCTTTGTACTCATTAGCATAGGATACAACTTCCTGAAGACCAATAGCACAGGCACCAAGTTCAACAATTAATAAATAAAAGCTTGTGTAAGGCAAAGTACACCATCAACAGAACAAAATGGCAGCCCATAGAATTGGAAAAGATTTCCACCAACTCTACATCTGACACATGGCTAATATCCAAAATATATAAAGAACTCTAGAAACTAGACATCAACAAATCAAATAATCCAATTAAAAATGGGGTATAGATCTAAACAGGGAATATCAACAAAGGAATCTCAAATGGTCAAAAGACACTTAAAAAATGTTCAACATCCTTATCCATCAGGAAAATGCAAATGAAAATAATTCTGAGATTCCATCTTACACCTGTCAGTATAGCTAAGATCAAAAACACAAGTAATAGTTCATGCTGGAGAGAGTGTGGAGCAAGGGGAACATTCCTCCATAGGTAGTGGGAGTGAAAACTTGTCCAGTCACTTTGGAAATCAATATAGTGGTTCCTCAGAAAATTGGGAATTGATCTTCCTCAAGACCCAATTATACCACTCTTAAGCATATACCCAAAGGCTGCTCCATTCTACCACAAGGACATTTGCCCAACTACATTTATAAAAGCTTTATTCATAGTAGACAGAAACTGGAAATAACCTAAATGTCCCTCCACCCAAGAATGGATAAAGAAAATGTGGTACATTTACATAGTGGAGTATTACTCAGCTGTTAAAAAACATATAACATCAAAAATTTGCAGGGAAACGGATGGAACTAGAAAAACCTTCTCCTGAGTGAGGTAACCCAGACTCGGAAAGACAAACATGGTATGTACTCACTTATAAGTGGATATTAGCTGTTAAGTAAAGGATAATCATGGTAGGGTCCACAGACCCAGAGGGGCTAAATAACAAAGAGGGGGCACATGGAGCTCCCTGGGAAGGGGAAATGGAATATATTTCATAGGTAGACTGTGAGTGCTTGGGGGTGGGAACAAGAGGGTAGGGTTGTGGAGGGAGAGAGTACTGGGAGAGATGACTGGAAGGGGGGATATTTTGAGGTGAGGTAGAAACCTGGTGCAATGGAAATTCCCAGGAATCCACGAGGGTGACCCTAGTGAAGATTCCCAGTAATGGGGGACACAGAACCTGAACTGGCCAACTTTTGTAACCAGCAAGGCTTCCAGTGGAGGGACTAGGACACCAACCCAGCCACCAAACCTTTGACCTACAATTCGTCCTAACTGTAAGATGTGCTGGGGTAAAGGCGGGGCAGAACTTGTGAGAGTGGCCAACCAATTAGTGGTCCAACTTGAGACTCAAATCACAAGAGGGAGCCCATGTCTCACACTGCCTGGAGGGCCAGGACCCAGAATCTGGATAGCACAGAGACCTTGCTAGGATAGAACCAAACATGACTGACACACAAAACAAGCCAATTAAATGATTCCTAACGATACTCCACTCCTAGAAGGTCCTAGTACAGTCATCATCAGAAAAGTTACATCCAACAACTGATGAGAGCAGATGCAGCCAGCAGTTGGCAGTGCTCAAGGAACCCTGCAGAAGAGAGTGAGGAAGGATTGTAAGAGCCAGAGGGGTCAAGGGCACCACAAGAAAATGACCACAAAATCAACTAACCAGGGCTCATAGGGGCTCACAGTGACAATCAGGGAGCCTGTATGGGTCTGACCTAGGTTACATACATGTTACAGTTTTGTAGCTTGGTCTTCTTGTGGGAGTCATAACAGGGGGAACAGGGGCTGTCTGTGATTCTTTTGCCTGCTTTAGGACCCTTTTCCTCCTATTGGATTGCCTCATTCAGCCTTAATATGAGGGGATGTGCCTAGTCTTCTTATAATTTGATATGCCATGTTTGGTTGATATTCCTAGAAAACCTTCCCTTTTCTGAACAGAAAGAACTGGATATGAGGGAGAGAGGAGGTGGGAGGAGGGACTTGGAGAAAACAAAAGGATGTGTTCCTATGTGCATGTGTATGTGCACTTGTACTTGAGCTTGCATCTAAGTTCATATGTGCCTTGTGCATTCATATCTGTATGTGCATGTGTGTCCACGTGAGCATGTGAGTGGACACATTTTATGTGCAGGTGTTTGCGGTCATATTTTCACGTGTATGTGTTTTCATGCATGCATGTGTATGTTCATATGTGTACTGGATATAGAATTCCAGTCATTTCTCCATGCACATTTTTCTTCATTGTCTACTGTGTGTATGTGTACATCTTTCATAATCAGAATAAGAGCTACGTATGGATCCTAAAAAGAAAATGTACTATCTACCAAGGAAAAGGTGATTCTGCCTTCTAAATGAATCCTTCAGTATAATCTTTCAACTCAGTAATTCTCTCTTTCATTCGCTCAGGCTAGCGTTTGTCTTCTCACAGGTTTTTATCTGAATTAATGTGTTTTTGTACGCATGGCATTTCTCCTTGATCATTTTTTATAGCTGCTTTTATTTTATTCTCCTCTTCCTTTAGAGCAGGCTTGTGCTTTTTAATAGTTAGTATATATCTTTATTTCTTTAAATAGAATTATTTTAAAACCATCTCCTAAGGCAGATATGTTGCTACAATGTAGCCTGTAATCTCAGCAGGCAGGCAAAGAGGTGAGAGGACCCTGAATTTCCAGACAGCCTGAGAAACACAGTGAGACTCTGTCCCGAAAGCCAGGCAATCCAAACAAACAACAAAACATTCTCACTTCAGTTGCTTTACTATTCTCATTTAATTGAAATGAACTTATGGACCACGTGTTATTGTTGCTGGCCATTTTGCTACATGGGCCTTATTGTGTTTCAAGTTTTTGCTTACAGGCTCATTTCCAGAGGAAGTTTCTCCTTCTCTCTCCTGTTCAATTAAAAGCTCACCTTCATTCTTGCTTCCTCAGTCTCTCTCTTCCACTCTCAAAATGGTTTGGTTGCTCTCCAGCTCGCATCCAAGGTCCCCAGGACAGAATCTATCACCCGGCAATGATTCCTGACACGAAACAATAAATATTATGGGCTTTCTTTACCTTAACTCCAAGATGGGGATAAAAAGTGAGTTTGCCTCACAGGGCTATAAGAATTAAATATATTAATTAAATACAGGCAAGAATTTAAAATGATATCTGGCACATGGCAGATACTAGTTTTTGTTTGCCCTAATTCTAGGAAGCCATCACCTTTCCCAGACAGGAAAATACCTACTCCAGTCCTCATTTCAAACAGCAGACCAAACGCTAGTCCCCACTATGGGTAGAAACACTATCTCCTTTTAGCCCTACAAGATATAAACTCCTGACTCCCTTGACCTTCTCCAGTCCTGGATCACAGTGGTCCCCTGCCAGTCATCCTGTGACCATTTTGTGTGTTTTGGTACTATTTCTATCCACAGAGGTGGCATCTTACATTTGATCTTCATCATATCTTTTCTGTCTTCTCTTTTCTATTAATATCACTAGGGAAGGTGGTGAATCATGCAACTATAGTTCCCCTTGAATCATGGATCGGTCACACACACACACACACACACACACACACACACATATGCTACTGTTCGGATATTGATCCACCTGACCCATGCTGCCCCACTTAGCCCCACATCAGCTCACTTCCTCCAACAACAACAAGTCAATGACTCACAAGACATGAATCAAGGTCTTCTCTCTAAATTAGGGGGCTTTTTAAACTGACAGGTTTGGCTGCAGCAGACAGTAGTGATCCAGCACAAACACAGCTAATTCAACACATTTCATCCTGAAGAAAACATTACTTCTGGCTGCCGCCTTGCCTCCTCTGCCTTCCTGTACCACTTCTGTTAGGGTCTCATCCAAGCTCCTTCAAAGAAACTACCCCCATTATCCTTTGCTTAGACATGGCTGCCTCTATTAACAGAAATGAAACGCCCGAGCTCCCTCAAAAGTAGGTACAATTTACTAGGGCTCAGTGGACTATGGTATGGCTTTTTCTCTTATGCTCCAAGTCTAAACAGCCCTCGTCACCTATTAGAATAACTAAAGCACAGAAGATCATGTCAAGCGATTGAAAACGAGCACAGACTCCACACGCCGCTGTTGGAATGTTAAACACACAGCCATAATATGACCCCACCATCCCACTCCTAGATACTTCCCAAGAGATGCAAAAATGAAAGATTTACAAGAATGTTCTTAGTAGGTAGTAGCACTCAAATGGTCTGAACTGCAAACAATTAGAATGTCTGTCACCAGCGGAAGGACTAGACCAGCTGTGACACAGATATACAATGAACTACTACTCCGTGATAAAAGGATCAGGACCATTAATGCATGGAACAACATGGACAAAACTTTAACTAACCATACTGACAGAAATAAAAGTTGAGAGCGACAGCCATTCTTTAATGGCAAAAAGGAGAACATTTTTTTTCTTTTTTACTGGAAAGAAATTAGACTTTTAAGGGACAGGAAGGGACTACAAATAAAACATAGGAAACCCAAGGGGTGTCATGGATATGTTTATTATCTTGACCGTGATAATGGTTTTCTGGGTACATACCTGTATCAAAACTTAGCAAATTCTACACTATAAATACATGTGGCACCTTCTGTCTTAATTTTTGGTTTTTCAAGACAGGATTTCTCTGTAGCTTTGGAGCCTATCCTGAAACTAGCTCTTGTAGACCAGGCCAGCTTTGAACTCACAGATATCCGCCTGCTTCTGCCACCACCACCTGGCTTTGGCCCTGTCTAAAGAGAAAACAAGGGAGCTAAAGTTGCCATCATACCTTCTCATTGTACCTCCTCACCAGCCACCAGGTGGCACCAGTCCCAAGTGTACTTTAAACTCCACCTTGACTGTCAGCTCTAAATGGAACAACTACATCGTGCCTCTCCCCTTGAGGCTCAAGAGTCTTTATAGGAAAGTGGGTGGAGACATTAAGAGCCAGGGGGAGGAGATGTCTAATAGTCAAACGTTGCTCAGCTGCATGTGTGAGCTCACAGCACCTGGGACCATGTGTACAGGTCTGCACATGATCAAAGGAGCCAACATACCAGCATGAGGGAAAGGGGGAACTTCATGACGTCCCATCCCATCTGAGGAGCTGTGTGGCAACTGATGGCTTCCGGAGGAGGGACAGTCAGTTTTCTTCAGGAATACAGGCCCTGGGAGAATACCCATGCTCCAGTATGGTTCCCACCCCCACATACACAGAAGCAGTGTTAAATAGACTCAGTTGGTATTTGAAAAGAGAAAGAGAGAACACATGAAGTTGGTAGGAAAAAATGCAGTAAGGAAGATAAGGGAGGAATTGCCAGGGACAGAATGGGAGGCAGATTTGATCAAAACACATTATATGCATGTGTGAAATTCTCAAGCAATAAATCGCTAAGGTTTTCTTTAAGATGTAAAATAAACACAGACTCCTAAAAATAATTTACACTAATTATTTTGGTATGGGCTTCTCTGTTAACTTCTCAACAGATAGCGGTAATGTAAACCCTTGGATAAAATATTCTATTGTTGTTCTGCCCGTGTGTATTAAGCACCTCCAGGAGAAGTATGGGGTGATTCTCTGGGGTAGAGGGGCTCAGGGGAAAAATTTAGAAAAAAAAATGGACCCATGCAATCCGTGTGTCCTTGTGGCTGGCAGTATGGGCTTGGCATTCTGACAGTTAAATCAATAGCATGGTAGATGTGAGAAAGGCAGTGTGTTAGCTGCCTTTTTCACTTTTCAAATAATTAGATGGCATCCAATGGACAAGCAGAGATGGGCACCGAAACTTAAATTGGTGTAGTGTTCTCGGGAGAATAAGTGGAGAAGGAAGAAAAGCCTGTAGCATGGAGGCCGTTGCTGGAGAGGCAGGTGTGGGTGGGAAACTCTCACAGGAGACCTCTGAGGGATGTTCTTGGGAGACGTCTGATGCTAGAGAGACAAAGAAACGGGAAATGAGACTTCAGAGGGGACTTGGGGCTTTAATAGAAGGATGGTGTGATTGTATATAATACAGAAAATAAATGTAGGAGATGGATGGGATCTGGATGAGACCAAACTCCAGGCAAGAATTAGGCAGGTCCACCGTCATGTGGCACACAGCCTGTGGAGCTCTGACCTGGGGGTGGGGTGGGGAATCAACCGCGTAGAAATAGCAAGCAACAAAGTATGGCTAGCACCTCTAAGTTCCTCTCAGGGGACAAGTTAAAGCTGTGTTCATTGAGTGCTTCTGTCATTTTAGTTAAGAATAAAGTGACTACTTTTTATTCAATAAGCAGATATTTCATATACACTTGAAATGTCATCAGTTAAGGCTGGGCATGGGGGCACAGGCCCATAACCCCAGAAACTGAGAGCTAGATACAGGACCATGATTTAAGGTCAGCCTGCACCATATAGAATCTCTCTCACACACATACATACACTACCACCACCACCATCACCACCACCACCACCACTACCAGCAGGAGCAGCAGCAGTTAGAAAACAAGGAGGGAGAAAAGGAAGTGCCATGACATCACAAAGTGAAGCATCAGAGAAACTAGTAATTATTTCTAAGAAAGTACAAGAAAAGAAAGGATTGGAGGGACCCTACAAATTCTCACCTTGGAGGACGAAGGGTGTGTGTGTGTGTGTGTGTGTCCAAAAGCAGATTAAAATTATCTGTGAAAGTGAGCTAAAATTTGGAGTTGACTTTAATCACAAGGTCTCTGGTACAAAAGGGACAGATAGAAGGCAGATACTAAGATGTTGATCCCATAGAGTAAGAAGGAAGCCTGGAATGACTGGGTCTTATCTTCTGCTTAAAGCCAAGATTGAAAGGAAAGGGCTGAGTCCCCAACAAAAATCAGAAGCTTGAACAGAGTTTCTTTTTTCATGTGAAAAAGAGAGAAAAGTTTAGAAACTAGAATTCAGAATCAGATGTGTCAGCCATGGGTCAAACATGGCTGTTTGAATCGGTACATTTACCTCTGTGCACTCCCAAAGTCCCTATTAAAATGAGAAAGAATTAGAATATTATGAACCTACAGGGACCAAGAAGGTGGTCAATGAGAAATGGCAAAAGATGGCAGATGAAGGGAAGGGAAGACTCTAACAAACCGAAGGGAGTTGAATACCAAGTACACAGGGGAGGATACCGATGCTGTCTCAGGATGCAGAACACTGGGCAAGGTTGGACTTGGCTCAAGGATGAAAAATGATAAATCCAAGGGAGAAAAGCAGGCATCTTTGGACTCTTCCACCTCTTATACAGTCACTTTGTGTGAGGTGGTGGGTCATCTCCATCTTCATGGAGACCTGGCAAACAATAGAGTGAAGAACATATGCCTAACCGAATCAGCAGCTTGTGAAGATGGTGGTCCTGGTTTCCTTTCATATAACTCTAAGTTATAATGCTAGGTGGACGGATCTCAGATGAGAAATGGGTAAATGACTGTATGAAAGTAACAGATGCTCATGTTTCTGCATTACAAAACAAAGAAGCACCCACTCCCCCCAACACACACACACACACACACACACACACACACACACACACACACACACACACACACACACAGTCCTGCCACCCACTGGAGCACAGTGAGTAAGCAGGGCTCATAGGAAGGGACAACCAAGGATGCCAAGATCTTGGAAGAAACCTTTCAGAATAAAAAAGAAGACCTGGTGAATCGTGGTGAGGGGGAGGGACATGAAGAGAGTAAAAACTAACTCTCAACGGTTTTAGAGGAATAAGAGCAGATTATATGCATGCCACAAGAGCAGACAAAAATAGATTACTATAAAAAGGAACACTCAGGGAATAATAAAAAGGTCATAAAATTTAAAAATATACATACAGAATAACTGAAATAAAAGAAAATCAATAGGCTGCTTGAAAGATAAAGTTGAAGAAATGTCACAGAAAGCAGAGCCAAAGTGCAAAGAAGTGAAAACAGGGCAGAAGAGATGGGATCAGAAGGCTCAATAATGCAATATCCAAGGAGAGAAAATGATGATTGTTTACATACTATTTGAATTCCCCAAAATGGGGAATTGGAGTTTCCAGAATAAGCCTACACCTAGTGAAGGTTTGTTTCTAAATAACAATGCCAATTGAATCTTTAGACCATCAGTGCTAAGGAAAACCTAACTATGTCTACAGAGAAGGGTGCAGAGAACAGGCAACATGTCCCCTCCTGGACTAGAGACCACGAGAATGCAACAGAAAATGTCTTCACAGATGGGAGGGATAATTATTTCAGCCTAGAATTTAGGCAAATTGTCTGTCAGCCTTGAAATTTTTTTTTAAAGAAAGGATCAATAAGTTCCAGAAGGCATGTGTAGATGATTTGATTTTCACAAAACACCTCCTCAGAGGTAACCTGAGAATGAACGGAAAAAGGAATCTGTAAGATTCAGGAGGCAGAGACTGTGCAGGAGCGGGAGCCAAGGGAAGGATTGGCTATGGGGAAGACTAAGGAGAAAGCAAAGGGGAGTGAGTCCACCATGTGTTGTGTGATCCGCAATTCTGGTGTGTCTGGATAGACTTAATAATAAGTGACAGACACCTAAGAAAACAAAATTACAACCGGGGCCTGCAAGATGGTTTACCTGGTATAGGCATACCACCACAAGCCTGAAAACGTGGAAGAAGAGAATCCTACTCCTGGAAGCTGTCCTCTGACCTCCGCACAGGCAACAGGATGGGTGTCAGGATACCTGCACACACCCATACATATATGTGATAATAATAAAATAAGTTACATTATAAAAATACAATCATCATATCTTGGCCTGAGGTGTATTTAAAAACAAAATATAGTTTAGAAGCCATCTCTAATGATTTTTAGGCAGATACAATAACTTTTTATGATTGTAAACACAAAAATACTACCTGTTGTTTATCGATATGTGTAAATAAATAAAGAGGTTAAAAACAGACCAAATGGTATAAACTCACAGCAGCCCGTATTTTATTTTCCCACAAGTAAGAAATAGGAATAATGAACTAAAGGTTGTTTTTTTAGATAGAGTCATTGTGCCTTGAACTCCTGTCTTCCTGACTCAGCTTCCCAAGTTCTTGGATTGTAGAAGTGTAAGACTGTCTGGCATTTCCTTGCAAAAACTGAATATACTCTTACTTAGAAGTCCTTGTTTTCCTGTCCATCTAGGTTTCTGTTGCTTGCTTGCTTTTTGTTTATAAAAGAGAAGAGGCTTCTCAGAAATCTGCTTATAGTTTTATCAGAAATAATAATTGAAATGGAGAAATTGGAAAAAACACAGATTAAGATTCTGGGTACTCCATTGGAGAAGAACTTATGTAAAATAAGATGCACAGGGGGTGAGCCTCTCTCAAGCTGAACTCATGGTCAATGAGGACACACAGCTCTGTGCTGGAGAGGGGAGGAAGCCAGGACCTCTACCTGCAGCTTCTTAGTATCTTAAAGGCCATTTCTCTCAGAGAACTCCTAGCTCCTTTCAATAACCCTTTACCAAGATAATTCCTGTGGAATGGGCTGAGAGCTACCATGACCAATCTTTATGAGCACAGTTCACCCTCTGACCACTCTAGGCTAAACACATCATTTCTGCAATGTGACATCAATCCATTGGTAGGTAGAAACACAATATATGTTATTTGTCTCAACTGGATGTCATCATGGACTTTGGTCTTTCCTAGAAACTTGAATTATTTGCTATTCAAAATAATCCCATATTATTACAGTTAAGCTTGTCTCAAGTTTTTATTACCCAAAAAAAGAATCAGCTATGCCTCAACGAGTATTTGGGGGGACTTGGTTTCAGAAACATAGATAAGCTAACTAGATAAATATTATTTTATTGTTTCATATAATTATCTGAGGTGGTTTGACAACAATATAAATTATCTTTAAAAACAAAATTACTGAAGTGAGGGTCGGTGAGATGGCTGAGTCAGCTGACTCGCATCCCGATAAGCCAGGATCTGCTCTCCTCTCTGGGACCCGCGTGGTAAAGGAGAAAACTGACTCCCATAAGCTGCTCTCTGACCTCATGCATTGTAGCAGGTGTATAAACACAAAATAAAGAAATATGTAAGTAAGTATAATTTTTTAAAGAAAGAATGAGGAGGCTGGAGAGATAAGCAAGCAGTTAAGAGCACTCTGATCCTGCAGAGCATCAGAGTTGAGTTCCAGCACCCATTTCTAGCAGTTCACCCAGAACTACTCATAGCTCCAGATGCTGGGCATCTGACGCCCTCTCTGGCTTCCATGGTCACTCACACACATGTACACAGATACATACATACACTTACACACACGTACACATAAATAAAAATAAAACTTTTAAGGGTGGGGCTCTTGTCAACATTTGCAGTTTCCCTCTGCCTTTACTAATTTTCCTCTCTATATTTGAGCTACCACGTTATGTGTCTCATGCCAAACCATCGGTGCAAATTACCTCAAATTTCAATTTCCCATTTTCCTACTCTCTTTTATATGTGTATGACTGTTTTGCCTGCATCAATATATGTGTGCCACATTTGTGACTGGTTCTCACAGAAAACAGAAGAGGGCATCAAAGTCTCTGGCATCCTGGAACTGGAATTTGGGATGGTTGCAAGGCACCGTCTGGATGCTGAGGACTAAATCTGGGTCCTCTGCAAGAACAGCCGGTGCTCTTAATTGCTGAGCCATCTCTCTAGCCCTGCTCTTACTCTCTTTTTCTGTCCCCCCGTTTTGTAATTGGCTGCAAAGTGTACACACTTATTCACTACCCGCTGTCAATGCTACTTAAGCACCATCTAAAAGGAAAAGGCAATCCCTTTCTTCTTGCAGGGACCTCCAAGGAAAATATGCCGTGATTCAGGGAAAAAAATTCTCAAGCAACAAAGTAAAATGACCACAAAAGGTGGAATGCAGATAAACGCAAGTTTCACTTCACAAGGGTTATACCAAACTCCTGAATTGCAGTGCTGGGGCTAGAATCCAGCGTCTCCCCTCCAATGCTCAGGAGTCATCGTGGAAGAAGAGGTAGAAAAAATGGAAGACCTAGAGGATGGGGAGGCATGTTACAATAAAACATCATCTAGACATAAGGCAGCCATTGCATTCAAGAACTCATCACGGATGCGGTACCCAGTAAGATCTGCACAAGCCTGGCCTCTCAGCATTTCATCTTGAAGATGGAAGGGAACATGAGACTCCATCCCTCTCTGAGGGACTACAGACAGTTAATGATGGGGGAAAGGAGTGTCACTTCCTTCAGTGATGTAGCCACTGGTAAGTTACCCATGCTCCTGTAAAGGATGCCCCACCCATGTCCATGCAAGCAAACCTAAATAAACCCAGGTCCCACAAACAAAAAAAGATGCAGAAGTAGAAGAGGGAACAGTTGAGAAGAGTTTCCATTGCAGGAGGACAAGAGGACAAGGAGGAAAATGACTGAAATTAATTATAAGCATACATGAAGCTGTCAAGGAATAAAATATGTAATTAAAATATGTATACTACAAATGAACGGAAGAGAATAAAGAACCAAGGTTCTCATGAATGCTAGTAAATACTCTATACAGGAGCTGCATCCCCAGTCCTAACCCTTCATTTTCATAATAACCACAGTCAGTGTTAAATTCTTATTACTGAGAGTTTAGGTTTTGAATTATAATTTCCTTTGGATAAATAAGTGTTCCCCTTTTTCCTGCTCTGTGCCAGTCCAACTGTTATTCTGTTATTCAAGAATAACAGAAAACAAATGAAAAACTTCAAAATAGTATCATAAAATGAGACTACAAACTAACAGAGAATAGCAGCTGGCTTTTAGACTTTTCCCAAAGGTTTGAGTGGAGCAACCCGCTCAGCATTCACAGGCGTGCAGTGTCCACGGGACTCCTTAAGGGCAGATGCGACAAGCTATTTGCTCATCTCCCATTCCTGTGTTATAGTCACATTTCCTTCTCCTATCGCCTACTGTCAATTCTGGTAACCATCAAAATACGTTTGGTCCATTTTTTCTTTACAGCCAGCAAGCCAATTCCTGACAGGCAGTTTGTGTTTCATCAGAACCATCCGCCCACCGAAAAGAAGGAATTTGAGCACTTTCTTCAGCTAGAACTAAATAGATCCACAAAGTGTGGAGTGTCATTTGGCCAAATCCAAACAAGTCCATCAGGTATTCCGTTGTCTGCTTGGATGAGATTCAATCCACTCTGCATTATTTTAAGAGAATATGCATCCATGTGATGCCTGAATACTTTATTATCTCAGATAAACCATCTCCAAGGATAGCAGTCCTCAACCAATTGGACACTTGACCCCTTTGAGGGTTGAATGGCCATTTCACAGGGATCATCAAAGACCATCTCCATATCAGATATTTATATTATAATTCATCACAGTAGGAAAACTACAGTTACAAAGCAGCAATGAAAATGACTTTATGGTTGGGGGTCACCACAACATGAGAAACTGTATTAAGGGGTCACAGCATTAGGAAGGTTGTCCACTTCCTCCACTGTGCTAGTCCACTGTGCTAGGAGGGTAATAATGGTAGGACATCCAATTTTTCATAAGCTGTAAGTAAAGATAAACATGTGCTAATTATATCTCACCTCCACAAGAATCCACCAGGGCCTCGGAGAAGAGGTGCTCTGAAGACGCTTCTGGTCACCTTTGGGGCATGCCCAGCCTCCCCTTGTCGGGTCTCAACTTTCTGAGCAGCCCCTCATCTAAGCCATCGCTGTGGCCCATCAATTTCCCTCTTTCAGCTCAGCAGGGCTAGGCTGTGGAGTGGCAAGCTACCTGTGACAAGCCTGACAGAATCCACCCAGGAGAGCTGTGTCCTCAGTAAATACAGAAGTTACAGATGGCATGGCCTCAAGCCAAGATTTTAAAGCGGCCTAAAGAAAGAGGGGAGTACATGACCTTCCCCCCGCCCCGCCTCTCAGCTGAGCAATGAACTTGTCCAGGCTGTGGTCACCCCCTACTGCTCTTCCTTTTCTAACCAAGTACTAGCCAAAGGAAATTGCTGAAGACTTTACTTGAACCACTGTAAGACTGTTTTGACTTGGAATTTTTAATATTTGACTTAAAAGTCACCTTTCTGAAAAATGAAATTATCCCTTGGTGGTTTTTTTTTCTTGAAAGCAATTTAAAAAAAAAACTCATTTGGCTTTGGCTTGTGTAAATAGTAAAAGCCAAGGTCACAGCTCTCAAAGGGGGTTTCTACAAAAACAAAGATTAACTCACACATGTTAAAGCAATAACACAACCCTAGACATTCATGTTTCTCTTTGAAGTCAATCTCCCTATCTTAAGCTGAGTTCCTACAGCTCAGTGTAATGGTTTTGATTAAGTATCCTCAAAGTTGAGCTTTCTGCTTCCAAAATCTAAACCTTGTGGTGATTATTTAGTTATATTTCTGGCACCTTCTGCACATTTTGTATAAGAATATATGTGTGTATGCTGTGTGTGTATGTATATTTACATGTGTATGGAGGAGGTATAAGTGTATGTGTAGGTGCGTGTGCACATACATGTATGTGCATGCACATGGAGGCTTAAGGTTGGCATCAGGTGTCCTCTTTAATAACTCTCCATAGTATATATTGAGACAGAGTGTCTCACTGAACCTGGAGTTAAGTAGATAGGTTAGTCTGACTAGCCAGCCTGCTCAGGAGATTTCCTTTCTCTTCCTATACACAATTATA
Organism: Ondatra zibethicus; assembly: GCA_004026605.1. Classification (NCBI taxonomy): domain Eukaryota; kingdom Metazoa; phylum Chordata; class Mammalia; order Rodentia; family Cricetidae; genus Ondatra; species Ondatra zibethicus. Next base: position 69,932 of record PVIU01007133.1, on the reverse strand, counting down.
TACTGGCTGCCATGCCCACTATGATAGTTTAAATGAGAATGGCTCCCATAGGCTCATGTATTTGAACTCTTTGTCTCCACTTGGTGGAACTGTTTGGGCGGGATTGGAGAAGGTATGGCTTTATTGGAAGAGGTGTGTTATTATAAATGGGGTTTGAGGTTTCAAAAGCCCATATCATTCCAGTTTGCATCTCTTGTTGCAGGATATTTGCTCACACTGTGAACCCTGAGGTTGTATTATTTACTAGAAAAAAAAAACCTATTTCTAGTTGTGGTGTAGCTCAGCCCTAGCACACGCTTTAATCCAGGCGCTTTCTGCTTGAATATTGTAAACAGGATTAAATAAAATCAACCATAGGTCAGGAGGTAGAGCAAGCAACCAGCTGACAGGAAATAATCATAGAGAGTTAGAGGAGTCAGGAGGACTAAAGGAGAGATACACAGGAAGTAAAAGGGAGGGACATCCGGTTGGAGGAATTTTGTTTGAGGTGAGATAGGAGAAAGTTCTTTCTGGGATGAGGAAGAAGCAGTTAGATGCCTTCTCTGCCTCTCTGAGTTAGCAGGTTTTCACCCCAGCATTTGGCTCCTGAGTCTTTATTGATAAAATAGAATGAGAGACTTAGATAACCCCTCTCTCTTCCTCCAACCTGCAGATCCAGAATGTAAGCCCTTAGCTACTGCTCCAGCAACATGCCTGTCTGCCTGCTGCCTGCTGCCATGCTCCCAACCATAATGATCATGAATTCAGCCTCTCAAACTGGAAGCAAGCCCCCAGTGAAGTACTTTTGTTTGTAAGTTGCCTTGGTCATGGTGTCTCATCACAGCAATAGAAAAGTAACTAAGATTCCCATCTGGATTTTAAAATGGGTTCTGGACATCCTGACTGCAATCCTGACAGAGCCATTTCACCAACCCTATACTGACTGCTTGCTTGTGTTAGGGGCTTGGGATGGGCTTAAAGCTAGAAATCACATCCACAGTACAGTTAGATTAAAGTATCTCAACATACCTAAAAAAAAAATGCCAGTCTGGCTTTCTTTGCCTCCCTATGTCTTTAATGAGCTATGACATGCAAACACTCGAGCTAGGGTCTTGTTAGATGCGGAAGGCTTTTCTCTTGCTTTCTTTCAGCTACTGTGATGTATTTTTCTGACAGCCTGTACCTATTAGTAAGTTGTTGTCTCTCAGTTGTGCGTCTGCTCTTCTAAATTCTTCTTTGCAACGGGACTGAGGCCCTGCAAAGCAAATCTCTGCTCTGCCAGATGTGGAACACTGTCCTCTGGGAGTGGCATGGCGGTTGCCATCTTGAAATGTATTCAAACAGCTGTGAATACCCTCATGAGATGCTGACGCAACCAAGCCTGCTACTTTCCCTCATAGACAGGGGCTGTCGTTAGACCTTCATGTGGGATTCCAGCCACTCTGTGTCTCTTGCATGGCCTAGTTGCACGTAAATCCTGCCCCAGACACACGTGGTGTCAGGAAATGATAGACTTTACAGCATCGGAGGTTTAAATGAAGAGAGGCTACAGTGTATGAGTTTCAATAGGTCATCATCAATACTGAGATGGATTGTGGAGAATGCAGCTATTTTGGGGTCGGAAAACTCACTAGGACACCCTGTCAAAAAGCTGAGCATGGAGTATATGCTTATAATTCCATAACTTGTAGGTGGTGGATATAGTCAGGTCCTGGGGCTTGCTGGTCATCAGGCCCAGCCTACTTGATGAGTTCCAGGCCATTGAGATACTCTGATTCAACACACACACACATACGCACGTGCACGCGCACTCACACACACACACACACAGGGACAGACAGACAGACCAATGGGGGCAGGAGCAGCTAACAAAGAACTACTGACTTTTTGGGAATCATTCGGAAGCATAAAAATGTCCAACTTTCCACCTTCCTTCCTGGGACAGCTTTGCCATTTTTCCCCCACACATACGCGTCTATCTTCCCCAGCGGCCCCGACTTGTTGACCTCAGAATGAGGTAGATTTGTAAAGGCTGAGGTTATAACTGCCCAGCAGGCGTGCCTTCTGACTAAAATGAAATGAAAGGCAACATTTCTGGAAAAGCCAATTATTTCCAACCTGTTCCATTAGAGCCAAACATGCTAAATGAGCATGTAACATATTGACTTCTGTGCCCTGTGGCATCTGGGGGCTATAAATGCCCTGCTTGTCATAATACTCATCTCTGCAGCTCTTGCAAATCAGGCCCCTCCCTGGGAGAGCAGCCATGGCCCATTCATAACTCAAGATGAGAAAGAGACAGGCTGCCTACAGGGGGCGGGGGCCTGGTCCCTCATGCCTTCATATTGCTGCACACATGGCTGGACGTGCTGCATGCTCCCACGTGACCTGGAGTCAGGATGATCTCCACCTGCATCTGAACAGATGGCAACCATCCCATGTGGCAAGCCCTTCTCTGTGAGAAGGAAATCAGGCTGCCACCAGGAATGCTTCAGGCAGGGAGATGGCCAGAGGAGCCCCAGTGGATGGCTAAATACACTTGAGTCTCACTGACCTGAGTTTGAAGCTACACTCTCTGTCTTGATAAGATGCTGGGTGAATTACTTAACTTTCCCAAGCTTCACCTTCCCTCCCCCCCCAAAAAAAACCCCATGGATGAATAGTGCTAAATTCATAGTTTTTTTGCCATAGAGAAATGATGGGGGATGTATATGCAGCTGCTTACACAGTAACCTGTATGTTGTAAGAACTTGAGAAATGGCCAATACTATTATGGTTTTCATTTTATAAAGATCAACAACCTTTCTGTTTTCCTGTTGTTGAGGACTGGCCTTTTAATGTGCCATCTCACCACCTCTGCTCTGAATACAATATAAGAAAAAGACAGACAAATAAATTTTACAAATGAGAGCTGACTATGGTCCCTCTAACAGGCGACACCCGAATACCCTCCTCTCCACTCCCTAAACTCCACACCATCCTTCCCCTCCCCTTCCTCTCCACTCTGCTCAGCTCCTAGGGGCATGCTAGGATGTGAGCTGACATAGGATGTGAGCTACCTGAATTCCTGCCAAGTTTCTTCCACTCCAAGTTGCTGGTTGGCTGAAACCTAAGGGACCTGATCCTGACGAGCGAGTGCCTAAGGCAGAGGCATCACTCTGCAGATCCAGCAGGGAAAGCCCTGGGCACCCAACAGGGGTGTGTCCACAAACCTCCTTTTCCATCCGAACTTTCACACAGGTGTGGCACTTGGGATTCACCAGGAAAGCTGCATGCTTGCTCAGAAAGAGCCCCGTCTGATTGTCCCCTTCTCCGCAAGTGCAATCTCTCCTGATAGCACCATCCAACTGAATGCCTCTGAATTCCATCGGAATGCATTTTAATTATCGCTGCTTCTTATGTTGGTGAGCTGTTGCTGGGGGTTTTGATTTGTGATGGAAAATAGGGAAGCCATAAAGTATTTTGGTGACAGCTCCCTGATTAGGCGGCATGGCAGCAAAACAAGTTGTCACAATAAAACTGATTAATCAAGTTGTCAGAATAAAACAAACTAATGCCACAAAAACCTTTGCTAGAAATTACCTCCGTATCTGGGAGTCTTTGACGGATGGGTTCCTTCTACTGGCAGAGACTTTCATCTCATGAGCTACTCTTGCAAGTCTGCGCTTGGGATTTGAGGTGGTCCAGATGCCCTATAGCAAGGGAGCAACTGAGAACCCAGAGGCCTATTTACAAAGCAGCTACTGACTTGATGTCTGGAGAGGCTTTGTTTCTGCCTAACTGCTTTGGAGACTATTAGCACCTGCAATATAGTCCAATGGCCGTTAAATGTTAATGTAAAATAAATGCAAAAGCCATCTACCTGCATTCATTCCTACCAAGGAGTCTGGATTTAGATGTCAATTTATTAAGATGTTTAATCCTAGTTTTCCTGTTGGAAGTGCGCTCTGCAATTCTTCTTATGCATTTTTCTGTCTCAAGGAAAGAGTTCATCCATGCTGGAGATGACAATGATGCCTGCTACTACAGTTTATCATAATACAGATGATGATGTTTGACTATGCAGAATTCCATCCCATGAAACCAGAGCTTGTGTCAACTGGTGCCAGCATGATTCTTTTATAAGAAACCCATGCCCATGTGCTTTCTTTTAAATGAAATATCATGTTTTGTAGCTCAGGCTAGCTTATACTTACAATATAGTCAATGATAATCTTGAATGTCTGCCTGTCTCCACTTCCTAAGTGCTGCAATTACAGGTATGTGTTAGCATGTGGGGTTTATGTGGTGTTGGGGATCAAATCTATGGTTACATGAGTGCTAAACTATTACTTGAACTGCATTCCCCAGCCCCTGATGCCAGTCCGAGGAAGCCCCACAGCAATGTCAGCCTTCTCAAATTGCCTCCACTTTAGAAGAAACAAAAAAAGGAGGCTAAACTACAAAACCTAGGAACTGTCACCACAATGGAGTGGAAAGATATTTGTTGCAGAAAAAACAGAGTTCAATACTGGGATCTGGGCTTTAAAAACACTGAGCATATTACCTTCTCTTTGGACACCATTCTTGGGAATTGGGTGATGGCCACACTGCTTTTGAGGGTGGAAGTCTACATGCTGGAGGGGAAGAGTGGAGTGGTACAGAGTGGGTGGAGGTGATGCCATTATGATTAAATCTAGCCCCCCAAAAAAATTCCTAGGGCCCTACTTTGCCCTTTAAGTTTTTAAAGAACAAATGGCTGATAGCGATACAGATGTGTAGTGAAACACAATAAGTAAATGAATGGGTTCAAAAAAGATAATTATTAAATCCCAAATGTTCAGGTCATTCTAAGCAATGTCCTGTTTCAAAAAAAAAAAAAAGCAAAGTCATGAGGTTTTAAGTCCTCAGGAAAATGAACCTTTCATCTGCCTCTGCACAGCTGCACAATGCAACACAGAGCCCCAGAGCCCTGGAAGTCTGCTTGGAAACTGGAAGGCCCAAGTTTAACCCAAACTTAATTTCAGCATTAAATCAAGTGCACCACCTCCTTTAGAGACGTGGTGGGAGCATGGATGGGGGAGAACCAGTGTATAAGGAAACTGAAAATAACTCTGGTCTGCAGTTCATCCTGTGGTCTGCCCTACACTGCTTTATTTTAGCCCTCCCCAGCACAGCCCGAAGAACCAGACACTGTGGTTGTCATCATCTGATCTGAGTGATCAACAGCTTTGCATCAGAGAAAGACACCTTTTGTAGCAACCAGAGCCTCCCCAATCACCTGATCAGGAAATGTTTCCCAAAAAAATTTAAAATCTTTCTGGTACTGAAGCCTGTCTCACACATCCCATGTGGGACCCTAAGCAAAAACCAGCAGCAGCAGCAGCAAGACCACAGTCTGGAAGCTCCAGCATCCACTCTGGGGGATGCCCTAGGCCAGCCTGGAAAACTGGCTTGCCTGGATCCCACTTGCCCAGTTCTACCTCTCCATGTTCAGCTCTGAAGAAAATATGGCTCTCAGTCCCCATCCTCATTCCCTGGACTTCTTCAGCCTTGTCCCTTCCTTCTACAGCCTGCCTCCTATAAGTCTGGTCCTCCAAGCCTTGGTCTCATGGTGAAAATCCAAACCCTTCGATGTCTCCTCATCTTCACAGCGCCTAAATGTGTTCTTCTTTTGGAGGATGATTCCCCATCATGGAGAGCCACAGGCCCAGTCTCTTGCTTTCTACACATAGCCTGCTGTTCCAGGGCACTGACATCTGCCTTCGGTGCTCATCCCAGCTCTAATCCTTCCTTCCTGCAAGTGCCAATTCCTTTGTCAAGAGGAACTGTGTCTCTTCTCTGGGTACCTCCTTTCTCTTTGTTATCTTTTTAAACATTGATATTGTTGTATGTTAATTATGGGGAATAAAGGGTTTCATTGTGACTCTTCAATACCCGTGTATACTTAGATCATAATTTATCCTTCATTATCCTCTTGTCTCCTTTCCCTCTTCCCTAATAATCTCTCTTCTGCTTTCATGTCTTTTTTTCCTACATTCCACAGATAAGGAACAATGTAGCTGGGTGGTAGTGGTGCACACCTTTAATCCCAGAACTTGAGAGGCAGAGGCAGGCAAATCTCTGTATTCAAGGCCAGCCTGGTCTACAGAGTGAGTTTCAGGATAGCCAGGACCACACAGAGAAACCCTGTCTCAAAAAAAGAAAGAAAGAAAACTGTGATATCTGTCTTTCTGAGTCTGGTTTATTTTGTTTAACTTGATGGTTTCTAGTTCATCCATTTTCCTGCAAATGTCATGACCTATGCAGACTTATTTGATAAACAAACTAAACATTCCATCACAGTCATTTGCTAATGAGCCTCTTCTCCCCTACCATATTAGACACTTCCATAAGGCAAAGACTGTATCCTATCCATCACTGTATGCCCTAGCAGTGCCCAACACATAATACATTTATGATCAATACTCACCAAATAAATAATAGCAGCAAAGATGGATGGATGAATGTGATTAAGGAGTCTCATGAGAATCTTCTCATGAAGATTCTATGGTCTTCCCCTCATTGCCCTTGAGCTGGATGCCAGAGAGTCTGGGGAGAACAGCCAAGCGAGAAGACACTATTGCTCTTCTCCCCTCAATGCTCACCAGCCTCTTTGGAGAGTGTCAAAGGCCTAACACCCCAAGAGCACTGAAGGTGCTGCTGACTCCAGTGCCCCTGCCTCTGACTTCTTATGTCATTGTCGTATTTCCTGCGCATTGCAGATGTGTCACAGAGTAGCCCAGTGTTTGGAAAAAGAAGAAATGATGAGACCATTTGGTACCACCTCCTTGTTTGGAAGATGACTCAGAGAAATGATGTAACTTGTGCCAAGCCACAAGCTTCTAAGGAACAGATGCTGAAACTTAGTCACCTGCCAATTGGACCGTCGCTCCATCTTCTGTATGAATAGCCTTTTGTGATGTTAGAGAGGGGAGGCCATTATCCTGGACTTCATTAAATCCACATGTTTGTGCCATGCACAAATGTCACAGAATGGAAGCTTTTTTTTTTCCCAGCCACTTTGGAGCCAGACAACCCCAGGGTCACAGTCACTTAGTGCCATCTACTTGTCTAGTGACACAATACAGGTAAGGTAAGCTCTCTGAGTCAAATGGCTCGCCTATATGTATCATGGGGTTGATCTAGTTGACTTATTTTTTTAAATATTCATTTATTTATTATGTATACAATATTCTGTCTGTGTGTATGCCTGCAGGCCAGAAGAGGACAGATGGTTGTGAGCCACCATGTGGTTGCTGGGAATTGAACTCAGGACCTTTGGAAGAGCAGGCAATGCTCTTAACCTCTGAGCCATCTCTCCAGCCCCTCATTAGTCCCTTCCTTTTGCTGTGATGAACTACCTTGACAAAAGCAACTTCAGGGAAGAGGGGTTTGTCTTTGCTCACAGTTCAAGATGATACAGTGGCAAAGGAGGCACAGCGATAAGAACTTGAGGGGGCTGGTCACAGTATGCCCACAGTCAGGGAGCAGAAAGCAATGGATGCTCATGATTAACTTGCTTTATCCTTTTGATAGAGTCCAGGACCAAGTCTGGGGCCCACTCTATTGACCAAATCAAGTTAATCCCTACAGGCATGCCTGGACTCTCAGCTCTTTGGTGATTCTAGATTCCGTCAAGTTCAGAGTCAATATTAACCATCAATAGTTAATGCCAAAGCTTTTGGCAGCACTTGGCATGCATTAGATGCTGAATAAATAAACATCTTAAATTGGTTTTGAGACATGAGAGCCATCACTTTGAAGCATCCTTTCAAAAGAAGTTTAAAGCCTCCCTTGACAACATTCTGCCAAGAGACAAGTATTCCAGAACTTTTGTTCTAGACTAAAAAGTTTTCCCATATTTTTTCCCAAGTCAAAGAGTTGCTTCTTTAACATAACCATACTGAACCTTTATAAGCTACTTCATAAACTTTTGGTTACCCAATGTAATTTTCTCAATTCAAGCAGGAAAAATCTGTTTCATGCAGAATGGAAGAGAGGTTTGTTTCATAGTTTGAAAATAACTTTTCATGCTAAATCAATGTCCCGCTATTTATAAACTAGTCTTTTTTTTATTTTTTTGCTACCACCTGGTTTGTTTTCCCGCTTTTTAAAATTTAGTCTATTTTTTTATCAAAGATGTATATGTGCACAGTTTAAGGAGGAAAGAGTTCTATAAGGCCGAATATTAAAATCAGCATGGCCCCTGCCTCCACTATAATCTCCATTACATCTCCCCTCCGTGGAGGCAAGAACTTTCCCTCCCCTAACCTGATTTTCTCTTTCCTATGTCAGTAAATAATATGCTTGTGCTTCTACTTTTTTAAAAATGGATTTTATGGGCATGTCTGGAAGGTGAGGATGTAACCCCACCCATTCCTCCCCTACCACATGCGTACCACTTTTCCATCTCCCTGCTCCCACGATGCCAGAAAGCAAACTTGGTTAGTTCAACATACAGTTTCCACAAGGCTGTTATTATGCAAATGCTCATCACAGCAAACAACTGCTATGACTTTATTGCTTTTCTATTCTTGCACATTTTCTTTCCCTTGTGTTTAATAATGTTCTTCTTGGCTTCTATATACTTATCACAAATTCAGCCCCAGACACACCTCAGTTATATAAATCTCTTCTCTATATAGCCAAACACACTAGGTGTTCATCGGTTTTGATTTGAAAAAAAAATCTCTCTGGAAACTCCTGGCCTAGTCTGTTCTAGACTCGGTACTTTCAAAGCTACCCTATGGTCATTTGGGAAACTTCTTTTCCTCAAAATACTTTGTATTTCCTCCATCTCTGGCTTCTGTTCAGGCTGATTCCCCACATACCGAGTCTTTCCTCTCCTTGACTACATCTTCCGTGTTGCTACCATGGCTCAACCGGGTTATGCATAGCAAACAAATTGCTTGAGATCTCAAAGTCTTAAAATATCTTTCACCTTCAGGACTGGTTGTTTGAAGGCAGAATTCTTGGTTGGGAATCACTTTCTCCTCAGATTTTTAAAGTATTGCTCCATCACTGTCTAGCTTCCAGCTGAGCTGATTTTAATGCTCTGCAATCTTATCGCGATGCGCCTTGGGGTGGCTGCATCTTTCCTCCAGTGTGCTGATCCTAGAAGCTCAAGTCAGCCATCCTACGGAGGTTTGACAACATGCTTTTCATCATTATTTTTCCCACTTACTTTCTCTCTCCCTCTCTCCTGGAGTCCCACGTTTTGAATGTTGGGTTTCCTGGAGGGCTTTTGCTTAGCTCTGCTTTTTCCCCCCTTTCTTATTTTTCATCTCTGTCTTTTTTTTTTTCTTTTTTTTTTTTTTTTTTTTTTGGAACTAGCTCTTGTAGACCAGACTGGCCTTGAACTCACAGATATCTGCCTGCCGCTGCCTCCCAAGTGCACCACCACTGCCCGGCTCATCTCTGTCTTTTTGCTCTATTCCAGGAACATGGAAGAGAGTGACTCATTATAATACACTCACTCATTTATTTAAGAAGTCTTTGAGCACCAGTTGTGTGTCAGACAATGTCCAAGGTCCTAAAAATGCCGCTTCAGAAGAAAAAAAAACAAAACTACCATCACTGATCTTTCAGGCTTTGGATTCAACTATTGAGAAACTTATTTCTGCTACTAATTTTTGGATTTCCAGGAGTTGTTTAGAGCCCCTAAGTATCCTTTCTTCATAGCATCCTGTTCTAGGTTTCCCTGTCTTTTCATGACTCTTTCCTCTGCATGTTTGGATGGATTTCTTTGCAGTTTTCTTCATTCTACACAAGTTCCAATTCTTGTAAGTAAACTTGGTTTATTTTGGTTCACTTATTTCATTTTACTTTTCTCAAATATATGGATATCTGCTTGGACTTGACTTGAGTGCATCGCTCCAAAAGGTCTTGTGCTACATAGAAGACTGGGACCTTTTAAGGTGTGGAACCTCATTGTAAGTAATTACGTCATCAGTCTCAGAAGGGATTACTAGTTCTCATGCAGAGGAAGTTAATTCTTGCAATCATGAGTTATTTTAAGAAGAAAGGAAAGAGGGAGGGAGGGGGGAGGAAGAAGGAAGAGCTAGCCTGCCTCCTGGATCTTCTTGACTACCTGCTTTGCAGTGTGTTTTTTCCCCTACATATTCTCCTCCATTATGATGTCATCTGCCATTAGACCCTCATCTGAAGCCGATGAGATTGAGTAGCTGACCTTGGCCTTTATTTGACTCAGTGCTGGGGGCTAAATAAACCTCTTTTCTTTATGAAGTACCCAGCCTCAGTACTTTATTTTAGCAACAGATAATGGACTAACACACAGCTCATATTCTAAAGTGGAAGGCTGCATCATTAGTTCAAGGATCTGGGTTGATGGCTGGGACCAAATGACCCTGGTTTGTGCAGTAAGTATAAAATTAATACTGCCCAGTATTATCCTGGCAGAACCGCTGGGTCTTGTTAGGTCTTTCCCTTTGGACTGGTCAGGTTACTCAGGGCTACCGCATTCAGCCTATTAACTTTTATCTGGTCCTGGATTCAATCCCATAGTGCTACCTACAACTCCTTGGGTCCTTGATATAACAATTGTGTCATCCTACTATGGTGGGCACTTTTCTGTCTGTCTAGATGATGTAATAATAATAACAATTTTAAAAATGGTGCTAATGCTGATGCCTACAACAATTATATTAGTTATCTACTGCTGAATAATAAATTACCCCAAAATTTTACAACTTAAAACAACAAACATCGTCTCATAGCAGGATCAGCTATCCAGGCACAGCTTAGCTGCCTACCTCTGCCTCAAGTTTCTCTCAAGGGTACCACAGGCTGTCCCTGTGGCTGTGGTCTTACCTCCAGGCTCAACTGGGAGAAGACCCTAGTGATACCCTGGATTGGATTTTGTTCAGAGTTATTTCTGAAACTATAGCATTGTTTGGCATCTGGAGATAGAGTCAGTTTTCAAGTTCACTAAATCCTGGCTCCTCTCTGTTCATCAGGCCTTCCATTTATCTCTCTCCTCTCTTTAATTTCACCACAAGCAAGATAAACCCGGGCAGCAGTTCCAACTGCCTGGGAATCTCCTCATCCAGATTACCCAGTTCATTAGGCACATCTCCTACTTTCCATTTTACTTTGGGCAAAATGTTAAGCTTCTGCCATGACATAACAAATATTACCCTTCCTCCAGCTTCCCTAATATATTTCTAACTCCCTCTCAGAGGCCATGAGTACCAGAGAGTTATATTTCTACCGCAGTCTGTTCAACTTCAGTTTTCTCTAACTCTTCTCTGCCTTCGTTCCCTAACCACTTAAGTATTCCATCTTCAGATATTTTTACAATATCACCCACTGGTGGAAACAAAACTTATATTTGGTATTTATTGCTATATAAGATAATCTCCTAAATTTAGCTACTTAAGACAACAAACACTTACTATGAAGCTATGCCTTTGGGTCTAGACTCTAGATTCAGATTTTCTGGATATCTCAGCCTCAGGCCTCTCCCAAGGCTAACATCAGCTGAAGCTCTGTCTCCCTGTAAAGCTAGACTGGAGAGATTCCATTCAAGGTTTTTCACATGGTTCTTGGTAGAACTGATATTTCATGAACTACTGAAGCAAGAAAGTTCTCTGTTACTTGCCTGCGGCTGGTTGGGTGGATCTCTGGCTCCCTGCAAATCGAGTTTCTCCAGTGGGTATCTCAAAGCATGGCAGTGAATTAGAGACTAAAAGAGGGAGGCTTCAAACAGAACCAGCGTCTCGTTTATATGACATAAGCTAGTGCTGTCATCCTTGCCATATCCTATTAGTTAGCAATGAGACACAAAGTCCAGTCCCTTCTCAAGACAGATGATTATTAGAAAATAGCATAAGATCAAGAGGCAGTGATCACTGGAGATTTGCCTGGAGGCTGTCTACCAATATATAATATAATTACTATAATAGGATAGTGAGACAACAATGACCTAAAACATTGGCAAGTCAAAATAACAGAAACACAGGACAAAAACCTTCTCTCAGGATGTTCTTTCCAGTCTTTCATTCTTCCATTGAGGGATTTATCGCACTGGACTGCTTTGTTGGCTGATAATGCAAACTTTCCTGGAACTTAAAAGATCTAATTATAATAGTTATGCAACCATTTTTTTTCTGATAGTAAATTTGTGTAAGTAAAGTATTATGCAACCAGGGGAATGACTATAATTTGGAGGAGAGAAATATACACTGGGAAATGTAACCACAGCATCCACAAAATAGGCAGCATTAAAAGAACCTCAATTTCCTGCAACAATCATGACAGGTCCTGCTGTGACTCCTCTGGCTTCCCTGCTTGCTTCTCTGCTTCCCAGTGATGCTGGATTCATCACTGATTAGCATACAAGTCATTCATCCATTCACTCCTGAACCACAGAGTACCAACTCTGTGTTGCTGGGTTCTGCACAGAGCCCCCAAGGGAATCGGTTATGGTCCCTTACCCTTCTGGAGCACATAGTCTGTTAGGGGGAGGTAATCAAGTAAAATCCTGCTGACAAAAATACTCTGAGCTGGGTCTCAAAAGATAACTACTGAGTCAATGGGGCTCTGTGTGTGTGTGTGTGTGTGTGTGTGTATGTGTGTGTGTGTGTGTGTAGCACATACACAGCAAACAAACAAGATGCCATTCAAACCTATTTTGCTTCTTGTTATCATTGTTGTTTTAAGTATTCTAATGACAGGAAAATCAAAAGGACACTCATGGATGATGTGTGTTCTCACACATTAATCTCATAAGGCTTTTGATTGTATAAGAATACAATAGTTGGATAGGTTAAAAGCCATCCATATACTGTTAAAAGAAGAGTTGTCAGGGACAAATTTCTGATTCTAAGCTATCAAAAATCAAAACGGATGGCCATAGAAACCATTATTTTTCACTCTGTTATTTAGTTGTTTGTTGGAAACACTTTAGTCTGCTCTCATTTCCTCCACAAAGCCCTTGTCCTTCTCTTCCATGCTTAAATCCTTGAATACACCATGCCTTCTACCTGCCCTGCTCTCCCTATTCAATTCCCTTCATCTCACTAGTTCACACACATCCTCCAGCTCAACATGGACATCCCTGCTTCTGGAAGTCTTCCCATGAGCACTGAACACCCATAAACCAGAGTACCTCCATTAGCCCCAGAGCTCTTCCTTGATTTAACACTGTATGGACATGTATATTTGCCCTTCTGGGTTCCTGTCTTACAGGCTCCCTAAAGACAAATGCCTTGTTTATCTGTTCACTGTCATGGCTCTAGAATGGAGTTTCTAGTGTTGGCAACTGAGGGGTATTGGTGAATGGCTGTATGAACGAGCAAAACATCTTATGACCAGGAAACAGGCCACATGGTCTGGTGATAGGATGTTATATAGCAGACTTGGAATAAGACAGCAAAGGTAACAACTCTAAATGGAATCCAAGAATCAGTAAATGCATTCCAACTTGGCAGTGTTAGGATACAGCAAGGAATAAATCAACAACAGCAACATTCTGCCAAACATTCTGCAATGTCAGGTTCAAGATAAAGTCCAATGATTTAGCATAGTATATGCTCCCTGAACACCACCAGGTATTCCTCAGAGTATGGGCCATAAAAGACATCGCCTCCCTTTTTTCTCAGGCCTTCGGGGTGGTGTGACCTGAAGGTCACCAGTCACAAGCATGAATTGAACAACACGGAAAGGCCCAATTGTAAATTCCTGAAGCTTGAGGTGTGTGTTGGTTCTATTTGCTATAGGAACACAAATGAAAATCAGAATGAAAGGCCAGTACTTGAAGACATTTTTATTTTAAAGTGGGGTGGGGGGAGGATAAATGAAGAGAAAGACATAGACTTGCAAAGAAAGTCAAAGAGTAGTGAGGAGGCGAGAGGAGGAGATGACTATCCACAGGGAGCGAGGACCAAGACAAATTTTGGCCTCAGGCGTGCCCTACCCGTGATTAGCTGCATGGCAGCAGGGAGAGACTAAGCTGGCTCACTGTGAAGCTGTTTAACTTGTTAGGACTTTAATCAATAAGAACCAGTGTAGCATTTGTGCTTCGTGTTCCTCCTATTTACACAGAAGACAAACTGAAGAGAAACTCTATTTCTCCAGCCAAAAAAAAAAAAAAAAAAGTGTCCTCCAGGGAGCCTTGCTCCTTCAAAGTCAACAACAAAATGGTGCGTTGGGGAGGCAGGGAATTACGCACTTGAGCAAGGCTTGTACTCAACTCCGCCCAAAGATGGTCTCTTAGCTTGCTCCTTTCCAGCTGATTCCAATCTCAGCCTACCCCTCGGTTAAATTTCCACCAATTTGCACCCTCCTGCGGAGGCATCTGGCTGCTGAGAGGAAGCCAGGAGCTCTGGGAACCAAGGTCAAATCTAATTCCACACAGCCTGGGTGCACACCCCTTGGGTATGACCACCTGCTGACAGGGTATTCTTCAGGACCCAGGAACCTCTTCTAGACCTTGCTGACCAGATAAAAGAAAACGGCAGCATTCTCTGGCGCTGGGAGGCCCTGCTGGTTGGAGGGTGCAGTCTACCACGCCTTGCCGGGCAGCTCTCTTTGAGCTGGGCAACAGGGACGACGAGCCCCCTCACCCCCCCGCCCCACCCCGTTCTCTACCTGACGTTATTTGGAGCTGTCTCTAGGAAAGGATGCCTGACTTATCTCTAGGAAGACCCTGGACACAGTTCCCTGCAGAAGCTTTCCCCCTACCGCCCTTATGGTAGATAGACACTGTGCTAGGAGCGTTACGATAGGACCGATAGGACCATGCTTCCGCAGATGATAATGAAAACTTGTACTGGGAGCTTTATGATAGGAATGTACTGTTTAATGCATTCCCAATCATACACACACACACACACACACACACACACACACACACACACACACACATTTCCCTATACTCAGGAATAAAGTTGAACAGATTCATCGAAGCTGTCTCCCCGAGAGCTGTCTCCATCCGTCGTGCTTAGGCCGTACAAAGCTTCCTGTCATCGTTTCTGCCCCTTGTCCTTGTGGACTGGTGGCCAGCAGGATGAGATGGCCTTGAATCCCTGCTCTGCTTCTTATTTCCTGTGGTTGTTACTTTCCTCATTACTGTGACAACCTACCCTGACAAGAAGTGACTTAGGAGAGGAATGGTTTGTTTCTGCTCATAATCTAAGGGGAAATACTTCACAGAGAGAACGTCAAGGGAGGCTGCACATTGCGACCACAGTCAGGAAGCAGAGAGCAATGGCTGTTAGTCCTCACCCTGCTTCCTCCTTTTCATTCATTCGGACCCCAGCCCATGAATGGTGCTGCCTGTAGTTAATACAGATCTTCTCACCCCAAGGAACCTATCTTGATAATCCCTCACAGGTGTATCTGGAGAGTAACTGTACCATTGTGTGAATGAGCATCCATGACAAGAACACAACCATGCCAAGGACACCAAGGCCTCAGACTCATGGGAATAGAAAGACCTTCCCCTGGTCCTAGTTTAGGTGTTGGTAGTGTGTGCGAAAACTACCCACTTCTCTCTTCCCAGCTAACTGCAGTCTAAGCTGCTACCCTGCAGAAACCCTCTACCCCTACCTAGATCAGATAACCACCTCCTCATTCAGTTGTATATAATAAAGCACTGAGCTTCCCAGCGGCTGGTGTACTCCCATAAGACCTCACGGCCCACTCAACCCAACTTTGCTGTAGTGTGTTCATCCTTTCTTCATTCCCGGTCACCCCAGTCAGGTCAGTCCCAAAGGTGAGCAGGTTGCAGCAGACATGCCTATGATCTATGTCTCCAAGATCATGTCAAGTTTACAATCAAATTAATCATCACACTGCCCATGCCCCCTCACCCATTAATTAGCCCCCTAAATCCCAGCTTTGCTATCTGTAAATGGGAGTATCCAATGTGACAGGCAAGAATTCAGTAAATATCAGCAAGTAGGTTTAAACTGCCCCCTCCCACCCCAATTCCCACAAAATGCTGAGCTGTGTGCATGGCTCAAGCACTTAGCACACTCTCCAGGTCATCTGACAAATGTCCACTTGGCTCTGCACAGAAAAGCCTGGTCTCTAACTCTGAGCCCATCACACTCTGGGTACTCTGTAGGTGTTTGTCAAATAATCACAGTTGAAAGCACGCTACAGGGTGGAATCATGCCATAGTATGGGCTCATAAGAGATCCATGGAGGCCACCCAGACTTTGGAAATTTCTCTGTACATGCTATTCTTGGTGCCCTGTTCTCTCCTTGATTTGTCTGTTAGCCCCTTGGCTCTTTAAAATCCAATCAATCACTCAGTGGGAGGAGCCCGTAGGACTTGTAGGCTAGGCAAAAGCTTCAGCAGTCCAGGGGATGAGAAATTAACATTCACAAGGATAATGACTCTCAAGCCAGTAGTCCCGATGCTGTCCTCATCTGCATGGGCGATAACACACCTCATGTTGTCTTCCAGGCAGGAACAGCCCAAAGAACCACTCAACCAGCCCCAGGAAACAGCTAAATGGCAGGTCAAATTACCCATAACTTTGACAAGGAAGATGGCTGGATGGTTCCATCAGCTCTAGGGAGGAATGAAACTCAGAATTCAAGCATCAAGAAAAGGAATCATAAAAGAAAATAATAACAACAGCCCACCCCCGTGTGGAATTTATATCCTGCCATAAAATAGGAAGGACTTAGGATTCAAAGGCATCTTGTATTAGCGGAGGATATTTGTCAGGGAACAAACCTCCCCCAGGAGGGACCGAACTGTTTGCCTTCAGACAGTTGCTGTCCAGACCAAACAATCCAGACTTTCACAACTGTAGCATATCAGTTTGTTTTTAAATTATTAGGCTGTCAGAAAGCACTGCCTTCTTGCCAGAACTATGCTGTATGGTAGTCACTATGAGATATGGTAAGATCCCCATGTTGCCCAGGCTCAGGACACAGCACAGTCAAAGGAAGTATATGCCTGCATGCACAGCCAGAGCTACACAGAGCAAAGCTGGCCCCTCACCCATCCCAAAAAGACACTGCCTCTTCTGGGCATGTGCACAAGTTGCTAGTGTTTTCTCAAACACTTAGCTAAGTGTTTGTGCCAGGCCCTGGGAGAAGCTTCATGTTTGTTGGGGCCATAGGGGAAGATTTGTATTTGGATTTGAGCATATTGCATTAGTTCCTTGTCTGTTACTGCGATAAAACATAACAACCAAAGCAGCTCAGAAAGCAAAAGTGTTTACTCTGGCTTAGGGTTACAATGGGACAGAGTCTTCCATGGCAGGGAAGAGTGGCAGCAGGTGTATCAGGTCAGCCTGCCTGGCAGGACACACAAAAATCACATGTCATTCATGCCCAGGAAGCAGAAAGAGAAATCAGAAAATAAGCCAAGACATAAAACCTCAAAGCATACTTGAATAACATACATCCTCCAGCAAGGCTCCACCTCCTAAAGGTTCCCTTACCTCCCCCAAACAGCGCCAACAACTGGGAACCTTGGCCCACAGGAGACATGTCTCATTCAAATCACCACACACATGAGAGGGCTGTGTAAGCAGAGGGATCCAAGAAGCTGGCCTCCCAGTCTCTTGGGTTAGGAGCATTTCCCCTCATTGGAAGTCTACCTTCCCATCTGCCCCGTCTCCTCCTCATGCAAGTGTGGCAGAGGGAAGATGCGGCTTCACTCCATCATGCCACGGTCATCTCACCGAAGTGTACAGACTGACCAGCATTTGGACCGCTGTCTCATGAGAGTGCTGAGCCCAGAGCATCCCTCAACTCCTCATTCCTTGGGCACGGCGAAATAAAAGTATTTCTTGTTGTTTTAAGTCACCAATTTTTAAGAGAAAGGCACTATAACCAATATATAACAAAACCAATACCCATTTCTCATAAGCTTTATACCCAGCTATCTATCTGAATGTCTCATTCCTGCGCTTGAAGATCTCAAAGACTGATCAAATTCAGCACTTCTGAACTAAATGTACGCTTCCCTCCACAGCCCTCTTCCTGAGCATGTGCCTGCACCTGCCCCTCCCCCACCACACCCCCCACCTGCCCCTCCCCCACCAACCCCCCCACCCCCATCTCACTGAACAGCAGCAGCAGCTTCCCATTTACCAGAACCAAACACTCAAACACCACCCTCGCCTCCTCCTTTACCTCCAAATCCTCAACACCAACTGACTCTTCCTGCTAAGCAATGTCTCAAACCCATCCACCTTTCTCCTCCTGCTTTGGAGTCAGGCCATTGTCATCTCTCTCCTATCTTACTACAAAGCCTCTGCTTTTACTTCCCTCTTATCAGGACTGTTTGAATAAAAAATAAATAAATCAAACACGTCATCTCCTCGGTGTGAAGCCCTTCCATGATATCACAATGTCTTTAAAGGAAAGCTCAAGCCCACGGTAGCTGATTTTAAAAAGCAAAACAAAATCAGTCCCTTGCTTTGTTTTGTCATGCCCTTCCTGGGCACGCTTGCCCACTTCTGCACCTGTTGAACTATATGAATTCTCTGTATCTCCCTTGGAACAAACACCCTTTCACCAAGACACGTGGCTATCACCAGACTGACTCTTACTGGTCCTTTGGATTTCAGCCTAATGGGTACTTTCTCAAACACGTCATCCCTGAACAGCATCAACCTCTGTGACCCTGCTGCAAGTTGGGTTTTTCAAGAAGTAGAGCCCGATAGCAGCCGGCAGCATGTACAAGAGTGGATAGGGAGAGCCCTTGCTGTCAACACCAGTGGGAGGGGGGAAGCAGGATGAACAGGAAAAAAGGGTAAACTGTGGTGTAGCCTGCCCCCTCGAGAGGCTTCTGAGTCTTCAGTTAAATCTCAGACCCCAAGCTGGAACAAGAAGAGTCGCCTTTCTTCACTGTGTCCCCAGTCACTAGATGCTGGCAGCACAGGATGAAGGTGTAATGATGGTCTGAGGAGATAGTCCTCACTGGGGGCTGAAAACCACCGTTTGTCTCTGCGGGAGGCAAGCTCAGTATCTGCGCACTAGGTTCTCCCTCCTAAAGAGGGCTCTTCAGCATAGGCACTCCTGGAGATGCAGTTGTTCGGTCCTGCGCACCTGGTACTCGCACCTCCTTGTAATGGCAGAAGTCTAGGCTGCAAGTTCTCAGAGTTCGGTCCGCATTTTTCCCCCTCTCTCTAGCCTCCGCACCTAACACAGCCTGGAATACTGTAATTATTTGGTAAGTCTGTTGCATGAATTTGATGGACCACAAGTGACCACCAGAGACATTAGCTCCCACCAGAACCATGACTGTGTGGCCCTCTGGAGGAGGGGGTGTTAGAAACGTGAAGAAGCAAGGGTGGGCACAGGCCACGCCCACTGGGTAAGCGCTCTGCCGCTGGAAATGCAGAGCTGGAGCAACCAGATGCTCCAACGGGATATTTTTTTTCTTCCTTATTTTATTCACACTTATTAAATTTTAAACAGGCCTCAAAGATTCCAGCCTAACACGGAAATCAAACACCACCAAACAAAGGGCTTGTTTTCTATTAATATGGTAGAGCAGACGGTCCTGCTGCTGCAAAGCTGTGAATTATGGCGGAAATTAACTGTCTGGCTGCTCTGTGTGCATCCTGAACTCCACCGCAGTGGCCCCAGCTGGGCCCAGCACTCCTCACAGAGGTCAAGAGTCCAATGCCCTGGAGTCTGAGCTGCCTGCAAATGCGCTCCCATACATAGACCTTAGATAGATGTTGGCTGCCCAGGGAAGCCAACTGGGTCAAGAGACTGTGCCCAGAACAGCTGATTGCCAGTATGTTTCCTGATGCCAGCTACATGCCCTGGAGAATCAAGAGCCAGATAGAGTTCTTAAAGAATTTTCTATGAGAGGCCAAAGAGGTGGCTCAGTAAGTAAAGAGTTTGCTGTACAAACATGAAGACTTGTGTTCAGATCCCTTGCTGGATGTGGCACCATACCCTATAACCACAGCACTGAGTGGCAGAGGGTAGGAGAGACAGACAGGTTCCCTGAGGCTCTCTGGCCAGCCAGTCTAGCTGAGCTCCAGGCTCGGCAAAAGACCTCATCTCAAAATAATAATAATAATAATAATAATAATAATAATAATAATAATAATAATGCAGAGAGTGGTAGGAGAAGGCATACAGCATTGGCCTCTGACCTCCATGTATGCATGCATGGACACACACATTCATATATATATGTACACATGTGCATACATCACACACACACACTACCACCACCACTAACAACAACAAAGAATACCAATGAAAACATAAGTGCTCTTCGAACAGAAAGCCCCTAAAAGAGAGCCAGGGATGCTCTACCAGGATGTCCCAGATTCATTAGTACCTACCCTCAACCTTTCCTACCTCAGCTGCACCCTAGCCATGGATAGGAGGTTTTCAAATCAGCCTTTTAGACAGACTTTCTTGAGGAAGTATGAAAGTAAGTTGGGCAGGCAGACTGTGTTTTTTGTATTTTTGTGTTTGATGTTTTTAGATAGGGGGTCATAGAGCCCAGGCTAGCCTCCAACTCACTATGTAGCTATGGCTAGCCTTGTGTTCAGTTGTAGGTAGAATAGTGCGCATGCTTGTATGTTTGCATCTGTTCGCTCGTGTGTCTAATAGTATGCCAGTGTGCTTATATGTGTGCCAATGTGTGCACTTATTTGCTGTTGTGTTTATGTGCTGATGTAACATGAAGGCCTGGTCCTCTCCGTACTACATGCTGACATATGACCTACTGTGTGTCTATACATGTCAGAGTTGTGTGATGCTTGTGATTGAGGATCAGTGTGTGGATGGTTTTTACCCTGCTACAAAATCCCGAGGGAAGCAGCTGTAGAAGGTAAAGGGGCGGTTTCCGCTCATTATCCCAGAGGCTCGGGTTAGAGTTAGATGGTGCCATTGTTGTGGGCCTGAGAGAAGTCTGAACATCAAGGAAGGGTAGATGTAGTAGAGGACAATTAAAGAAACACAGACAGGAAGTTGCCAGGGACAAAATAATCTTTCCAGGAGATAGCCCAGGGACCTATGTTCTCCAGCTGGTCCCACCTCTGACTTTTCCATCATTTTTGAAAGTAGTGCCACCAGTTGGGGATCAAACTATCAACATGTGAGCCTAAGGGGTACACCTCAAATCAAAAACATAACAGTGTGTGTCCATGTGTGCTTGTGTGTGTGCTAGTTTGTATGCTTGTGTTTGTTCACTAGCATGAACTTGTGTGTATGTTCCATGTATGTGTGTTTGTGCACATGTTCATGCTTCTTCAGAAAAGGTAGTGTGCTTTCATACGACATTCCTTCTCCCATTCAGCCCAAGCTGAGAAACTTCGCTTCCTGTTCTTCCTGGCTACCAAGTTTTGCCATCCCCAATGAGGTGTCATGTGACACTTGTAGGTGCTTCAAATCCAGGAGCCTCAGCATACCCGTGTGCAGAAAGTTAGCTAAGTCTGCAACTGGACTGATTGGATTGTACCCTGCTTCCGGATGCATTTCCAAACATAAAATGTGGCATCTATACATCTTAGCAAAACACAACAGTTCCCTGCTACCATTTACACACTACAACACTACCATTTACACACTACAATACTACCATTTACACACCACAGCACTACCATTTACACACTACAACACTACCATTTACACACCACAACACTACCAGTTACACACCACAGCACTACCATTTACACACCACAACACTACCATTTACACACCACAGCACTACCATTTACACACCACAGCACTACCATTTACACACCACAGCACTACCATTTACATACCACAGCACTACCATTTACACACCACAACACTACCATTTACACACTACAACATAGCCACCCAAAACCCCTCGCTTTTTCTTCTGCCATCTTCTCAAAGTTGGCTCAATATTTACTAAGTATCAGTGTGAGAAGCCTTGTGCTGGGTCCAAAGAGCATGCAAAGGTGGGGACGCACCCACCTGCTCTTGAGGTGATTCTAAAGAGACAGATGGGGCATGCTGGCTCAAGAGGGTGGGGATAATTGGGGTCAACCTAAAAAGAAAAAAAATAAGAAAAAAAAAACAGAACAAGGTTAAGGGCTGCTAGTGGAGGAAGGAGAGACCCACCTGTAAGGAGTTGAAAGAACTCGTATCTTACGGATCCATGATGGCATTTTCAGGTATATGCACCCTTCCCCTTTGTTCTCCCTCCCACAACCTGCTCTTTCCCATCAGAAACACCTGAGGTCAGAGCCTGGCCCCACCACCCACCAGCTGAGTAATTTCAGCCAAGTCCTTTAACCTGTGTGCCTTTAATTGAGCACTAAACTAATCGTCATGGCCCTCGGGTCACGAGGTGGCCACAGAGACCAAATCAGCTAACACTGGTGAAGAGCCACGTCCGGCACACAGTGGCAGCAGTGAATATTAATTCATTAATTTCAGACATCTCACTAAATTGTCTTGGCATTAATTCCACACCTCGCTTCTGATTTGCTGCTGGGCTAGCAGCCGAAGAAGGCAAGAGGCGAGCAAAGGCTGGACGATGTAAAGCAGACTTGGTCACAGAGCCAAACAAGAGTCGACTTCCACTTCTTTTGCTCGACGTTCTTCTCCCTGGAATTGATGAAATGGAATTTAAAAGAAAACGAGTCAACATCCAGATCAGAAAAGGCATATGTGTGTGTTTGTGTGTGTGTGTGTGATGTGTGTGTGTACATCTCTTTGTAAAGAAGGTTGTTGCCATGGAGATGAAACAGCGAAACAGCAAAGACAGAACCACTGAAATGGCTATAACCAATTTAAGTATTAAAAACAATTAAAATTGTATTAAATAAAGTTCATTTGAACAAGGCATAAATTGGGTGAGTGGATCACATGAAGCATGAACAAAATAAAAGCATTGCTTTGGGGTGTTAGAACAGACACTCTGTCTGTCTTCAAAGAAGAGAGATAAATTATTGCACAGTATTCAGGCACACTAAAATATGTAACCTAATTTAGCTAATGTTTCTAAGAGCAAGGCAGTTCTCCAACTCTTCCGTTTCCTCTAGTCCTGGTGCCAGGCTGAAACACACAGCAGGGGAGGAAACACATTTCTTATCAGGTGAGTATGCCAGGGTTTCTTTCCCTTGTCGGTCACTGTAGCTACAAACCACTCATCCACAAAGATGGAGGGATGAGTATCAGGGCTGCACACTGTGGAGCATTCAGAGTCCCCAGCTCTTGTCACCCTTCATGTCATTTAATACTATCACAAATGCCATAAAAGAAGCATGGGGGCAAAAGGGCACTGTGTTCCCAACACTAAACTCAGAAACACTCATAACTCATGAAAAATCCCACAGCTAAAGCACATGAACTCAGACCTGCTCCTGACTTGGTTCTAAGTTCCTGCCCTTACCTCCATACCACCCTACTGCTATTTCATTTAGATATTCTAGGGGTGCTTATGCAAACATGCTGGGGGAACAGTGGGTCTCTTGTGTTTCTTCTATTCTTGCTCATGGTAGAGACCAAAACGGTGAAATCAGACACCATGTTTGACCACCCACAATACAGCATACTGTGGGATTGGCATTTGGATCGATCCTTGCCACTAACATCCATTTCCTACCAAAGAAACATCAGCTCTTGCATGGTGTCGCTTGCTAAAAGGCACAGCCAGCTCCAAGATCTATCTAACCCATTTTTCTTTTATTATTGTGTTTATATGTTTGTGTGTATGCATGTGTGTGCTTACAGATGTATATGCACATATGTAATGGATGTGGAAGACAGATGTTGATGTCAGATACCTTGATTGATCACTCTGTGTATGTGTATAAGATACAAGTTTACACACATATATATACACACATGACATCAGAGGACAACCTCAGATGTAGGTCCTCATCTTCCACCTTGTTTGAAACAAGGTCTCTTCTTACTCACAGTGGGGGTGGCCTTTGAGGTCTCATATGCTCAAGCTACACTCAGTACTCAGTCTCCCCTTCTGCTGCCTTTGGATCAAGATGTAGGACTCTCAGTTATCTCAACCAGCATGATCTCTGCCTGTACACCACTATGTCCTGCCATGATGATAATGAACTAACCCTCTGAACAGTAAGTCAGCCCCAGTTAAATATTTTCCTTTAAAAGAGTTGCCATGGTCATGATGTCTGTTCACAGCAATAGAAATTCTAACTAAGACACTGGTCTTCAAACTTTGGAGTGTTCTCCTGTCTCTACCTTCCATCTCATTGTAGGCACACTGGAATTATTCATGTGCACTGTGGTTTTACATGGGTCCTGAGGATCCAAAATCAGATCCTAACATGTATGTAGCAAGCACTTTATGCACTGAACCATATCTCCAGTCCTCCATATCTTTGGACACAGTGTTCCTTACTGAACCTGAGCTTGTAGATTGAGCTAGACGAACCCCAGGGATCCTCTATTCACCACTTCCAGATCACTGAAATTACAAAGAGTACACCCAGCTTTTTTTTAATATGGATTCAAGGAAATCAAGCTTGGTTTCTCATGTTTGCCTAGCAAGTACCTTATTCACTGAGCCATCTCCCCAGCTCCATCTAACTCTTGATCACATGACCCTACATGGGCTACCTTCCCCTGAACTCTGAGGTCAACTGTTGGCACATCCTGCCCTAGACTGAGTAGCATTTTGGCAATGGGGATCAGTTGATGGGAGGCTGGATTTTTTTGTTAAGAAAACTGAGGATAATGTTCTGCAAAAGGGAGAGCCTATCCTTGTCCATGAGACAACATGAACCTGGATATGTGCAGCCCAGGTTGACAGCACTCGGCACCAGGACAAACACAGTGACTTTCTGCATGAGGAGTCCAAGGCCCCAGAGTCTGCATGGAGGAACAAATATATTTGTCCAAGGAAAGTGGTGTTGGTGATGGGGGAGAGCTCAGTGGGCAGAGTAGGTGAGAAGGTCCACAGGAGGTTGGTCAGGTGAACAAGGAGCCAGGAAGACAAATCACGGGAGGCCAAGCTGAAGCGGGGGTATATGCCCTGGCGTCTTTATTGACTCTGTGTCTTCCAGTTCATCCAGGGAGCTAGACAGGAGAGGCATATTCCATCAACTTCTCCAGAACCCCACCAGCACCGTGACCAGCTTCAACCCATAAGCAGGTAGGTAACTGAACTTCTCACCTTGTGAAATACATATGATAAAGATTTAGCAAAATCCTTAACACACCTTCAATCTTGACCACAACCATGAGATGGACCCATGAGATGATCTTGATTTTAACAGCAACAGTTTCAGGGACGTAAACAACATCCTGAAGGAAGCAATCACAGGAAAGGGGGCTAGGAAGTTGGTGTGAACGCAGGTAAGAACCAAGAAGATAAATGGTGGCATCTGCTCTCGTGATGCTCAAGGAACTACACTTGGATGTATTTCCTATGGGTAGAGTTTCTGTGGGTCACAGATGAAAATGCCGGCCCCGTAAGCTGCCAAGGAAGAGGCCATCTGACTCAAGGTTTAATTAGCTCACTTCCTGGATACATTCAATACAGATGGCCAGGTTCCAAAGATGGATTTATCGATCACATGAAAACACAGGGGTTTGAGGGAGGCCGCAGCGGCAAATAGAGCAGCTCTCTGCCTGCAGTGTCATAAGCCAATGAGAGGATAACAAACGCCCTTCCCCTCCTGACAAGAAAAATAAAAGATCTGTCTGAGCAACGTGCATCTCTAGAAATATTTACTCCTCCGCGTAATTCATTAGTGCACACAAATATGGTGCGATTGCAATATGCACTCGGTGTTATAATTTCCAGAAAGATAATTTCCGAGGTCTTGAGAGAAAGCAAGCCACCCAGCACAGAGCAGCCTGGGCTAGGACACACACAGAAACAGGAACAGGTTAGAGCTCAAGAGGCAGAAGATGAGCTGTTTGGGCCCATAAGGGTCCCTCCGTCTTTCAGCAAATAGTATAGAGTCACATCAACACACCAGGCTCTATTGCAGGTCCCACAGAGGCAGAACTGTGTCTACCTCTCACATCGACAAACCACGTGATTATCCCCTACACACCTTCCTTGAGGATGGACGAAGGACCCTGAGAGACCCCTGAGCCTGTGGGAAAAGTCACATACTTGGCCCTAGAAGATGCCTCAAACCTAAATTCTGCCACCCACCAACTCAGCGACACTGTGGAAGTCTCTGACTCACTGAACTTCAGTTTCCCCTATTGGTAAAATAGAAACTTTGGGTCCTTGAATTAGCTACTTCCTTCATCACCAGGACAAGAACACCTGAGAAAAGAGACTTAAGGGAGGAAGGGATTTGGTTGTGTTGGTGATTTTGTTTGTTTAGCTTTTGTTTGGTTGGTTGGTTTGGTTTGGTGTTTTGTTTTGTTTGGTTGGTTGGTTTTTGTTTTGTTTTGTTTGCCTTGTAGTTAGAGGTTATAATCTATCAAGATGAGGGAGGCATAGCAACAGGAGGATGAGGTCACATTGCATCTGTAGTCAGGAAGCTTTCTCCTTTTCCCTAGCCCATGGGATAGTGCCACCCGCAGTCAGGATGGGTGGTCCTACCTCATTTACGCCTCTCTGGAAATGCCCTCACAGACACACCGAGAGGTCTCCTGGTTGACTTCAAACTCCATCAGGTTGACAATCACAGTCTTCACACTGTTACCATTTCAATAACTGAAGTAATACATTACAACACATAGCAGGATCTTAACGCTAGCTCCAATGGAGTCAACAGCATCCTGGTTCCTACAGTACAGTCATAAGTATTTGGGAGGGTTTTTGTTTTCTCCTTCCAAGATCAAATGTAGATTCCCTAGGAAGGACAGGAGATTCTAGATGTCACAACCTAGTTCATTCATACCTGAGAGATGGTGAGGGGAAGGCCACTGGGAACAGAGGAGAAGTTGGGGCTCTGGGGTGGCAAATGATGTAGGTCCTTCATAGGTCTGTAGAGGGGAAGACGCTCTCAGTTCTCAGGTACAGCCAAACCACAATAAATGGTCAGGCCCACAACACAACTTACACCTCACAGAGTGCTTCCAACAGACTGCTTCACGTGAGCCCTAGAAGAACCCTTCAGGTAGCTGTTACCACTGTCCCTAAGGCTTAGCTACACTAATAAGCAACAGATCTGAGTTTAGATTCAGCCTAACTCTCAACCACTACCCAACAGAAATGCACTATGAGCCAGACTGTGACTTTTAACTGCCTGGCCGCCATGCCTTTAACAGTAAGAAACAAGTACAATTGATTTCATCTCCCTGCTCAGTTTTTCATTAATTGATTCTGTGAGTGTGAGTGCGTGTGTACCATGGTAGGTGTAAAGAGGTCAAAAGACAACTTCTCAAGTGTTGTCTCTTCCCTCCCCATTTGTTTGAGGCAGGGTCTCTCTTCCTGTTTCTGCCACTGTGCAACATATTCCAGTTTGGTGGGCTCTCAGTGTCTGGCCGTCCTCTCGTCTCTACCTCACATCTCATCGTAGGAGTATTAGGGTTACGGACGTGCGCCACTGTAACCGCCATTTTACATGAGTTCTGAAGATCTAAGTCAGGCCACCAGTAGGCATTTTCATCCACTAAGCAATCTCCCTCTGTCCTCCTAATTCCTTCTAATTTAACCCTGTATACACAAAAACGTTATCATTTTAGCCTATCATTTAAAGGAGGATTTTTTCATTGTCTTTGTATATAGTGCTTGAAATCCAGCCTGTAATTTATTCTTATCCTTCCAACATGATTTTAAATCTGACAGGTCTCAATTACTAGCCATATGTCAAGGGTTCAATAGCCATGTAGGCCACCACATTGGACACATCTAGACCAGGGGTCAGTAGATCATTTTGTAAAGATTCAGGTACATTAGGTTTTACAGGACACATATATCCTATATTGCATTTTTTTCTTTCTAACCCACTATAAATGTAAAATCCTTTATTGTCTAAGAAGTTGTACAAAAACGGTCATGAACTAGGTTTGTTCCATCTGCTAATTCCCGCTGTAGAGTCTAAGCTCACAGAGGGCAGGGGCCAGGTCTAATTTATATGCCATTGCTACATTCCCAGTACCTAAAGCATCACAGGCACTGGCTAAGTATCTGTGGGATTTAGTTTAACTGAAGGAGGTCAAGCGAGATTTATTATTTCCATCTAAGAAGTGGCAGAAATAATATCAGAGAATTGAAGTGATTTATCCAAGGTACATAGCTAAGTACGGCCCCAAGCTGCGTTACTACCAGACTCTGCTCCGTCCTGTGTCACCTGCTGCTTTTAATACCTGCCGACACCATGCTTCATAGCGGCCCTGGATATCACAACGACCCCCAGTGTCGCTGTCACGGTGCCTCTGGGTTTGATCTCAGGCCCCCCAGCAGCATGGACAAGAATAGGAGTCAATGATCCTACATGTTTCAGAAGTGGGTCCCAGCTGCATTCCCAGCAAGCAATGTTGTGCATGATGGAGAGCCCATGCCATGCCCTCTCTCTCCAGGGCAGGAGCTCTCCAGAAATGAGTGTTCTTGAAAGTTTAGAGAAAATGCATTTCCATTCTCCTTTTCAAGCTAAAAAGCATTCTCCTCCTTCACAGGGAAGCTAGTGAACCAGTTATAATTACAACCCGTACACTGGGGAGCGTGAAAGTGACATTTAGCAACACTTAAGCCTTGGATGTGTGGTGGCTGCAGTCAACATTATATAATTGCTGCAGCATCGATCCCGACAATTAGCACAGGGAAGTAGAGATGGAATGGAAGATCTCCAAGAAAATGTCACAAACTCAGAGTAAAATGGAGCCTAAAATCTCTCTTGGAAGCAGCTTCCCCTCCTCCAAATGTTAAGACTTTTTCCTTTTTCCTGCCCCCAAAGTTTTTGCTAGAATTGCCCGGGGATACAGAAAGTCTAGAAGCAGAGGCACAGGTGGAGAGGGAAATGTTGAAAGTTCTCTGATAAGCTGTCTACTCCCCAAGTTCTAGTCCAGGTGGTAGGTAAATGTAGGCTCTGGCAAAGCTAGTATAGCTGAACCAAAGGAGGCGCGGCCGAGAGGGTATGGCTGGGAGGACCTGGAACCGTTCCTGCTGCCAGCAGTGCAGTCATTGGAAGGCGTTGTGATACAGAGAGCCCAGCCACTTGTGTTTTGGAAAGAATTAGGGACAGAGAGAGAGAATGCAATGGCTGAACTAGGATGAGCAGGCATAGACATGTGTGTGTGTGTCGGGGGGGTGGGTATTTGAGAAGCAAAATTGGCAGGACCTGATGGGCGATGGGCTATAGGAGTGACAAGGTTATTCCCAAGCTTCTGGCTCTGTGTCTGGAAGGTTGAGGTATGGTTTGTAATAATTGTCATCTAGGTATAATTTATGCTTCTGGGTGTGTCTGTAAGAATGGCCCCAGGGGGCTGGAGAGATGGCTCGAAGTTTAAGAGCCCTGGCTGCTCTTCCAGAGGTCCTGATTTCAATTCCCAGCACCCACATCATGGCTCAAAACCATCTGTAATGGAATCTGATTCCATCTTCTGGAATTCTGCATGGAGGCAGAATGTTGGATAATAAATAAATAGATAGATAGATAGATAGATAGATAGATAGATAGATAGATAGATAGATAGATCTTTTTTAAAAATGGTCCCAGGGAACAGGATTTATCCTTAGTACTTCAACTGGCTTTATGGAATCCATTCTCTTTGGAGGGATACCTTACTTGGCCTAGATATAGGGGAGGAGGGCCTTGGTCCTGCCTCAAAGTGACCTGCTAGATTTTGTTGACTCCCCATGGGAAGCCTTACCCTCTCTGAGGAGTGGATGGGGATGGGGTGGGGAGAAGGTGGGGAGAGTTGGAGGCAGGGAGGGAGTGGGAACTGGGATTGGTATGTAAAATGAGAAAAGATTGTTTTTTAAAAATAAGTAAATAAATAAATAAATTTTTTAAAAAGGAAAAAAAATATGGTTCCAGGGACAATTAGCAGAGGTGGGAAGACTCCTCCCAAGGTGAACAGTGTCTTCCCATATTCTGACAACTGTTCTCGAACCTGAGTTCTATGGTGAAACAACTTGAACCTGAAGAAAGGCTTGAATGAAGCCCCACCTGGACTTTTTATTCCTTTCTCCCCAAAGGAACAGAAATCTCCAGGCAGTAGGCAAAGCCTTTCCTGTTTCTCTGGAACCCCAGGCAGAGCTCCAATACAGCTAGGGAATGATGTAATAGCCCACCAAGGTTGCTATAGCAACACTCCACAGGCTGGATGGCTAGATTACTTAAACAAAGTTTACTTTCCCACAGTTCGGGGTCTAGAAGTCGAAGATCAACCTGGTGGCAAATTTGGTCTGAGGTCTCTCCTTAATTTGTAGGTCATGGGTTCTTACTGTGACATCACACGGTGTGTGTGTGTGTGTGTGTGTGTGTGTGTGTGTGTGTGTGTGTGTGTTCTCACATCAGTAAGGACTGGCAGTGACAGCAGCAGCAAGAAGATCGACTCAGGTGCACTCAACTGCAGGAAGCAAAGGCAGGCACACAGCACTGCTGTTTCTTTGGCCCTTTATACAGCGTGGCTGCCAGTGATAGGTGCCACCCACTCTAGGAGAAGGTCTTTCCTCTCAATAAATCCTTCCTGAAAATTCTCTCATTTCTGTGCCCGTCAGCACATCTTGCTTGGCAGGTCTGTATAATAATACGGATGGGTCCAATGCTGGGTTAGACACTGATGTCTCTCCTCCAGCAGCATCCTGCATAGCACTCTATAAGCTAAGCATCGGGGGAGTTTCCTGGTTGGATCAAGATTCATCTCTCTGTGTCCTATTTTTAAAATCAACAAAGAATGGAGTAGACAATTTGCGAGGCAAGAAGCACAAAATAAACAAAAAAGATAGCCAACATCATTAGCCACCAAGGGGATAGAAATTCAAACCATAATAAGATACTACTTCACAGCTAGCGCAATGGCTAAAACGGGGTTTAGTTCATTCCTGCAAGTGCTGGTGAGACTGAAGGGCAGCCGGATGGCGTACATGTGTCTGGTTCCAGCGCAAAATGACATGGCCACATTGGAAACAGTTTGGTGGTTTCTCATAAGGAAAAACATGACTCTGACCCTATCAAACAGCTCAGCCATCCCACCCCAGGCATTTAATCAAACAGGATAAAACTTACGCTTAAAGAAAACCTGTGTGAATGTGTGACTAGGTCTTGGGCAGGCACTGAGTAAGAAATCTTAGCTGGAGTGTCAAGACCATGCTATGCCCACAAGCTAGCACCACACCGCTCTGCCCCCTGATGTTCAGCTCTTACATCCCTGCAGTGCCCTCTTCTACAACGTCCCCTGAGCCTTGGAGTAGGGTGTATGGTGAGCACTCAACAGTCACTTGTTCTCAGCACCTAGACCAGTCATGAGTCTCTGTCTTAACCACCAATCTCTGGAAATAGCAGCTTCTTGGATCAGGATTTAGGGAAGCACTTGTCTGCGGGACTAAGCACAAACATTTAAGAGGCAGTTTGAGAACATGTGGTTTAGCAAAGCACACGTGCTGGCCTCACCTAGTGCCTGTGACCTCCCCAGACGTGGGCCTTTGGTTCCCAGCTCCTTCCAGCCTCGGAGCTCTTTTGTGAAACTACTCATGGATGAGGTATGGGAACATTTAACAGAGGATTCTCTGCCTTTGATGTCGCCTCCTGTCATAGGGCTCAACTCCAGAACTCAGCATCAGCATCAAGCTGAGCACACACTCCAATGCCACCATGTGATGCCACAGCTTTCAATATAGAGAGGTGTTTCTTTCTCCTCTTTGATTTGGTTGGAGGGTTTTTTTCCTTTCTTTTTCCTTCCTTCCTCCCTCCTTCCCTTCCTTCTTTTTTTCCTTTACTTCTTTTGAAACAGGGTCTTACTATGTAGCCCAGGCTAGCCTGGAACTCATGACCCTCTGCCTCAGCCTCTCAGGCTAGGATTCTAGGTCTATACCAACACACCCAATTCTTACTTCCCTCTTGAGATCTCTCTTTTAGCTTCCACTGCATTCCTACCTCTCTGATATGTTTCTCAGTCTCTTTTGTGCCCCAGTGGACATGAGCCTATTTCACTTTAGCCTAAAACAGCACCAGAATTTGAAAGCTAGCTCCATCACCTTCTGGCAGCCGCCTTTGACACAGTTGTGCTCTGACCTTCAGGTGTCTCCTCTGTAAAATTTATGTATAGAGATTAGGGTTACATCTCAGTGGTATCTAGTATTTGCAAGGCCCTGGGCCACACAGACACACATGCACGCACACACATGTTCGCACATACGTTCACACACACGTGCATACACAGAGAGAGAGAGAGAGAGAGAGAGAGAGAAGATGGATTAGAAGGGAGGGCAAAATGAAAGAGAAGGGAGGAGAGGGAAGGTCAGGGGATGGAAGGGGAGAGGAGAGAAACAGAGAGGAGAAGAGAGAAGGGGAGGGGAGCAGAGGGGAGGAGGGAGAGGTGAGGAGAGTCAGGTGTACAGTTGTCGTCCCAGTCCGGTGGGGAGGCAGAGACAGGCATGTTCCAGGGGCTCACTGACCAGCTAGCCTAATCTACTCAACAAGCTCCAGGCCAGGGAGAGAGATCTTGTCACAACAAAACAAGTGGCCAGCACTTGAAGAACAACACCCAAGGTTGGCCTTTGGCCTCCACATTAGCACACACATATGTGCATGTGCACCTGTATACATACATGCAATCACACGTGCACACGTACAAAGAAAAAAAGAGAGGAACACTAATTCTATATAACAATTTCTACTTCACTGGATTGTCACAAAAGTGAAATTGAAAGAGACTATGCACACAGAGGGAAATTCCGCATAATCCTTGGACTAGATCAGAGCGGCGAATGTGGCTCTTGGCAGTATAAAATGTTTCCAGTAGTAATTCTCAACAATAAGGACGTGGCTAATAAGTTAAGCTATAT
The DNA here is from genome assembly GCA_004026605.1 of Ondatra zibethicus. Classification (NCBI taxonomy): domain Eukaryota; kingdom Metazoa; phylum Chordata; class Mammalia; order Rodentia; family Cricetidae; genus Ondatra; species Ondatra zibethicus. The sequence continues at coordinate 37,093 of PVIU01007133.1, read as the reverse complement.
ATGCCATGATTTATTTATAGAATGCTGTATAATACAGCTATTAAAATAATGCTCTGAAGAATATTTAATGGCACAGAAAAATGATCACAATATAATTTTAAGAGAAAAAAATGAGGCTATAAAACTGGGGTCTTAATTCTGTTCTTTAAAGAAAAGAGTGGTGTGTGTGTGTGTGTGTGTGTGTGTGTGTGTGTGTGTGTGTGTTGTGTATGCATCTAGAAAAAGGAACTAAGGGAAAATACAGTGAAATGTTGACTGGCAATTCTTCCTTTTATACTTCTTTCTTATTCTTCTGCATTTACAAGTTTTCTCCAATACATCTGTATTCTTCTCATAACAATACATGTGCTTTTAAAACTTCAGATACCAATTTTCTTATTCAAAAAAAATGGTTTATTTATTTTTTTTAGCACACAGTGTGAGTCAAGCAATATTTCAGACTCGGGTATACTGTGCTGAGAAACTTAACAGGCGCAGTTTTCTCAAGATGGCCTCTAGCTAGCAATGAACTTCTCTTAATCATTTTTTGCACAACTTTCTTCTGTACCTTTAATTCATTCACTCCCCATGGGAAGGAACCATGCGGTCCTCTTCTATGGTGTCCTGTAACATTATACCCCTTACATTTGGCAAAAATTCAACAGTGGATTTTATCTTAACAATCTGATACCCTCTGACCATGGTCAGTTTCCTACCAGTTAATACAGGAGGAGCAGATGAGAGCTGCGTCCCCATGCTGGCTTCTTCCTGTATAGCCACCTTCCTCCATTGGCATGGAAGCGATGGAGTTAAATATTCATTCAAAGTCACAACCTGTAGTGGTGTTATAGTTTAGGGGTCAAATCCTTTCACACATAACACCCTACTCCAAAACTCGGGTGTTGAAGGGTTAGTCTCCTGTTGGTGGCACTGCTGAGAAGTGATCGGATCATAAGCACCCTACCTTCATCAAGGGATTCATTACTGGAGCCATGTGGTATGAGGGAACTACTGGAAGGTGCTGGAGACATGGGAGATGGGTCTGCTGGAGGGAGGAGGCAAGTCGCTGGAACTGCGTCTTTAAGAGGTATCTTGTCCCTGCTCCCTCCCCATACCCCCTCTCACCATCCCCCTTTTCTCTCCCCTGCACCCTTCCCTCTCCCTCTCTGCTTCCCTGTCTGCTGAGCGTGAGCAGCTCTTTCCTTCCACCATGATCCTTTCCCCAGCCACAAGTCTGAAACAATGTAACCAGCCCAACCCTGGACCGATACAAACCTTCCTCTTGTAGTATTGTGCCATTGCTAACTGTCAAAGGAAGTTGCCCACAGCAGCTGGGGTTTCCTGGATGCTCCGGGAGCTTCTTCCTGCTCCTTCAGCCAATAGCCTTTAAGATACCAGCCCACTTGGGCGTGGTCTCTTTGGCTTGAAAAAGCAGCAGTTGCCATGCACTCCCTCTCTTGCTTCGGAATCTGCTTCCGGCTACCTGACTCTTTTCCAGGTCGTGCAGAGAGCTGTTGTCTGTAAGTTTCCCCCTTTAAATAAATAACCCTTTTATTAATCATAATTCCAAACTGGTGTGGGATTGTTTTGTGACTTATTCCTTTACCTGGAGGCACATCCTCTATAAAGAAGAGATTGTCTTTACCCAAACTCCACAAAATAGACAAGGAATCTGGGTTTTCCCACCTCAGGCAGCTTGAGGACACAGCAGGTGCTCTCCACTGTTTTCATGGCCTACATACCTGGGCAAAAGGCAAAGCCTGTGGACCTGTCTTAGAATAATATTTTTAATGCATAAAACAAATAAATACATAAGATCCCAAGGAAAACTACTTACACTGAAGTACAACTCTTGAAATATTATGTCTCAAACATATGTATTATACAGGAATAGATTTGCTTCTTTGAACCACATTTAAAAAAAAATAACACTACCCTTGAAAAACAAGCAATTAAGTTTTATTTTTAAAAGACATAAGGGCTGTTTTGCCCAGCTTGAACACGAACAAGAAACGGCGGGAGGTAATGCATTTGCTGTTTGGTACAAGCCAATTGATTTTGACTTTGTGTGAGTACCCGAACCATGCTAAGGATTCAGTCCTTAAAGATACATTACTGCAAACGGAATTAAGGCTTTCTTGACTTTTACAAATTAAATAGAGATTTCTTTCATGGAGGACAAAAATTCTCCCAAGATTTTTAGTTAAACTCTAGTCAAATCTGCTTATTTAATTTATTATTACTGTATGTGTGTGTTGTTATTACTGTATTGGGGGGAAGCATGTTCATGTAAGGGTCAGAGGACAACTTGGTAGAGTTGATTCTCCTTTTCTGTCTTTGCATTGGTACCAGGGAATGAACTCAGGTTCTCAGGCTTGGGAGACAAGTACCTACTGAGTTGTCTCACCAGCCATCAGGTTGGTTTTCATCCACCGCTCAGTGAGCTAATGTTTGGCAAGACAAGCACCTTTAAGAGATTGTATCAGTAAGAAAATGTGACTCTGTGGTTCAGGTCCAATGCTATTAGGAGACAAACGTTTCTTGGAAGAGTTTTGGTTTGCAGGGCGTTTGCAGACCTTTGCTTTGAAACAATTTGACATAATCTTGTAACTCAGCTGTGATGACCAGAGTACTTCTTCTAGCCTTCCCAAGCCTTCCAGAATGGTGGCCTCAGCCTCTTTTCATGCTAGCAGCTTAGCCAGGAAGTCTAGAAATGCTTCCAGGAGCCTCCATAATGGCTACATCAGAGCCTGGGATCAAGATTCATCTCAAATAAATAATCAAAACTATCTGCATGTCAGCCAACCAGTAGACACACTTCCGCCACTCAAACTGCCCTGGCAATTGGTTTTCTTCTTTCATTAAAAGAAAAAAGTAAAACTTCCCCTTTGAAGACAATGAGCTATCTCTCTGGTAAGAAGTTTTGTAAAGGGGTTCCCTATGCCCAGGTTCTGGTCCCAGGTTTCAAAATCTTCTGTGAGTCCAGTTCCAGAGGATCCAAGGTCTTCTTCTGCCTCTGTGGGCAACAGGCACACACATGCTACACAAATATGCAGGCAGGGGAAAAATACATATGCACAGAATAGAAAGACCTGGAAAGGATGTCCCCTGCACTTTATTTTCTGCTAGTTTGCCCTGACAAAACCCTTAAACACTATTACTCAAAACAAACTTTTAAGAAGATTTGGGACTTTTTCAACAAAACTTCCCTTGGGATTTTTGGGAGCAAATAGCAACTGTTCATTCAAAACTATTCCAATAATCCAACCTAGGGCATCCCAGGAGACTCCAACTTGGCCCCATCTCCTAAAGGTTCTACCATTGCCCAACAGGATGGAGATCAACTCTGTAAGCACACGAGTCTTTGTGGTCACTTAAGCAAACCATATTGCTTCAGGTACACCAGCCGTTCTTCATAAAGCACAACCTTTGACTGGGAAACCACTTCTGGTTTTTCCTCTTGTTTAAGCAGACAAATCCACTCAATACTTCCAGTGTGTGTAGACCAGGCTGGCCTCAAACTCACAGAGATCCACCTGCCTCTGCCTCCCGAGTGCTGGGATTAAAGGCAGGCTCCACCACTGCCCAGCATGATCAAATTTCTTTAATGGTATCAGTTTAGCATCTGATAGGAAGTTTCAAGAATCTGCCCAAAATGTTTCTCATGAAATTGCAACGACATGTTAGAATCACATGGTTTTTTTTCTTCATACACACACGCTTATAACCTGTCCTCTTACATGGATGTCTTTTTCTAAACAGGCAGAAGACCTATAGTCTCTGTGTCTTTTCGCTTTCAAAAGTCCATTCTCAAGATTTTTCCACGAAGGAAGAAAAATCTTTTTGTCCCCAACACTTCATTAACGTAAATGAAACTAGACACATTTTCCAGTAGACCTTCCTTTTCTTTGCCCATGCAAGATAAATTGGGTCTGTAAAAAAAAATAAATAAATAATAAATAAGGCTAAGACAAAATATTTCATTCCACTGACATTCTTTGGAGCCTAATACTTTGTTTGTGGTTCATAAAGTAATTTGTTTGATAAATTTACATAGGAGGGAATAATTTATATGTTCAGCAAAGTGTGAAATATTCATTAAATTCTGTGACAAGTGAGTAAAGCGAGGCAGATTTTACAAGTCAGGAGGTCAGCACTGTTAACATTGTTTAGCGTTGGTATTGATGGAACCCAGCTTTTGTGGCAGGAGACCAGCTGCCTTTCTAGAAATCACGATTGTCATTTCTGATATTGTCAGCATCTCGCACAAAGGTGTTTTGTAAATGTGTAGCATTTTCACCAAATCATAGGATAAGAACATCAATAGCGTGCTTTGTCTGGAAGACTAGACAACATAACGTGGATGCTGTACAAAGAGCAAAAGGGAAAAACAAAGCCGAGAAAGAACTTTTGCTTCAATCAGGGCTTATTACACTGTGTGTGTCCCAGATCACTGTGCCATCTGTCAGCAATCGCAAAGTGTTGCTTTAAATGTCACACAGACAGCCCAGTGGTCAGAAACATTACAGTTGCTCCAATCCACTCGAGGCTGCACTGCCCACCGAGAGTGGAAAATTCACGTGAGGATGGATATGGTTTGCAGAACTTTAGGGAACTTTGAAAATTACTCTACCCGTCCCACGTGTTGAACTAAAAACAACTTCTGAGAAGAAACGTTGGAAGATCTGGTTCACTGCTGTCTTAGTCAGGGTTTCTATTGCTGCTAGGAAACACCATGAACAAAAGGCAAGTAAGTGGTGGGGGTTGGGGGGAGCAGGGGTTAGTTGGCTTACACTTCAGTATTGTTCATCACTGAAGGAAGTCAGGACAGGAACTCAAACAGAGCAGGAACCTGGGAGAACCTGAAGGCAGGAGCTGATGCAGAGACCATGGGAGGGGAGTTGCTTACTGGTTTGTTTCCAATGGGTTGCTCAGTCCAACTTCATATAGAACCCAGGACCAAGAACCCAGGGATGGCACCACCCACCATGGGCTGGGCCCTCCCCATTGATCACTAAAAGAGAAAATGCCTTAAAGCTGGATCTCAAGGAGGCCTTTCCTCAGCTGAGGCTCCTTCCTCTGATGACTCTAGCGTAAGTCAAGCTGACACACAAAACCACCTAATGTGTCTGCCCCTGGCTGCCCCACTGGTGCACAAAATTCCCAGGTAAGGGCCAGTCAGCCGTGCCATGCTATCGGAGAGTCTAAGAGGCAGAGTGATCTCTAGCTGCCTCCCAGCCAGTCTCTTAGCTGTTGCAATTGCAAAATACCGGTGGGTGTAAAACACATTCCAGATATCCACCCCGTCATGTGATATGAAAATATTTGTGCCGTCTATTGATGACAGGATCACAGGCCATGCTAACCCTACTACTGGTTTCTTTCCACGCTTGTATATGAAAGGAAACACCACTTTTCACAGAGAGGTTGGTAAAAAGGAAGTTGGAGAGGGCTAGAGAGGTGGCTCAATGGTTAAGAGAACAAACTGCCCTTACAAAGGACCTGGCTTTGGTTCCCAGGCCCCACATCACGCAGCTCCTAAGCACCTGTAACCTCCTGCTCCAGGGCATCAGATGTTCCTGGCCCCAGAAGCACCTGCATTCACATGCGCATACCCAAACACAGATACACAAAAACACATAAGGAAAAATAAACTAACTCGCCGAATGATGGTGGCACACGTCTTCAATCCCAGCACTTGGGAGGCAGAGGCGGGTGGAGCTCTGTGAGTTCGAGACCAGCCTGGTTTACAGAGTGAGTTCCAGGACAGCGAGGGCTACACAGAGAAACCCTGTCTCAAAAATAAAATAAAATAATTCTTTCTTTAAAAGAAAAGAAATCTCTCTACCTCCTACTTGTGGATCAAGATGCAAGCTCTCAGTTCTGCTCTAGCACTATGCCTCTCTCTCTCTCTCTGCTGCCACCCTCCCTGCCTCGATGGCCATGGACTGTCTTAGTCACTGTTCTGGTGCTGCGAAGAGACACCATGACCATGGCAAGTCTTATAAAAGAAAGCATTTCATTCCAAGCTTGCTTACAGTTTCAGAATTGAGTCCCCACATCATGGTGGGGCAGATGGGAGCACACATAGTGCTGGAGAAGTAGCTGGGAACTTTCCATCCTGATCTTCAGGAAGAGGGAGCGAGGAGGGCTAGACCTGGATAGCGCTTTTGAAGCCTCAAAACCTACCCCCCAGGGACACACTTCCTCCAGCAAGGCCACACCTCCTAATCCTTCTAAGCCTTACAAAGAGTTTCCACTCCTGGTGGCTAAGCATTCAACCATAAGAGTCTATTGGGGACAAACTAATTCAAACATATGAGTCTATAGGGGACACACTAATTCCAACCTCCACATGGACTCATACTCTGAAACTGTAAGGCCCAAATTAATTGCTCTCTTTTATTAAGAAAGCGGGGAGGCACGGAAAAAAATAAGCAAGCTAAAATTTCCCTGTTAAGTTCCATGGACTCCCTGACTCCTAGTCCACTAGCCCATTGGAGGGGAGATCCAGGGACCCTGGTTAAGAGCCACTGTGTTATATGTTTCTCCCTGGTTTGTGGAATCAGTTTCATATTTCAGGTAAGGGAAAGAGGGACATGGTAAGCTTTTATAATGTTAAACTTGGATTTTTTTTTTCTTCTTCACTTTTAAAATGTTATTTTGAAGAAATGATAGGAGTAGATCAAATTTTAAATGACTTTTCTAGGGATAAACATGAGAAGTCAACAATCCATACACATTTTTCCCCTTTGGGTGCTGTTAGTGGAACTCAGGCCTCACACATGCTAAGAAAACATTCCACCCCTGAGCCACGCCCAGAACTCATCTAGAAAACCGGTATTGCCCCTGGACAACATGACGAACCCACCAAACCCCACTGTCTACTTCCTAATGAGTGCATATTCCCACTCTTCTGAGAAAGTGGCTAGAAGAGAGTGAAGTCCTGGGAGAGCTACGCCATTTGGAGCAGCCATTCTCTTGCCATAGATGGATGTATATGGTGAGAATTCAATCTACCCAGCTGAACCTGCAAAGCAAGGGCTTTTGTCTGGTGTCTGGAAATGCTGAAATCATCGGCTACCACCAGGGAGCTGACTCCCAGACAAGGATAGCACAGTAAAAACTGAAGGACCCTCGGTCCTTGAGGACATCATAGAGTTGATCCTACCAGGAGCCACGCCACCATTGGACTTCTTGCCATGTGAGATGATGGCCAATTGTATATGACCATTGACTTTTTTGATTGGCACAGAATTATATGTATTTAAGGTGTACAATGTCATGTGTCAATTCATGTACACTCTGTGAAATTTTCAAATTAGCATAATAAGCATAACCATTACTCCAAACATTTACTATTTCTTCCTGAGGAAATACTAGAATCTTCAGGCTAATTTGAAGTATTTATTGTTATTGTTAACTGTGTTCACCCTACTGTGCCATAGAATAAAAACCTTACTCTTCCTGCTGTCTAATTAAAGTTAGGCCCAAGTCCTCTACCCTCGATAGTTTGTGACAATTTTCATTTTACTCTCAACTTCTATGAGACAAATCTTTATGGATTCCTCATATGCTGTGAGACAATATGATATTTGTTTTCTGGTGCCTGCCTTGTTTTTCTGTACTTTAATATTCTTGAGGTCTGCCTATGTCACAAATGATAGGTGTTCAAACTTCACATGTGCACCACATTTTCTTCATCCACTTGTCAGAGAATGGACACTTAGGTTAACTTCCTATCTTGGCTATTGTGGGTATCACTGCAGTGAACATAGGAGTGAAGGCATCTACAATGTATTGATTTATTTCCTTTGAGTATATGCCCAATAGCAGGACTCCTGAATCAGATGATGTGGTGGTTTGAAAGGAATGCCCCCCATATGTTTGAATGCTTGGTCCCCAGTTGGTAAAACTGTTGGAGAGGAGTAGAAAGTGTTGTTGGAGGAAGTGTGTCACTGAGAGTGGGGTCTGAGTTTTCAAAAGACCGCATTTCCTCCAGTGTCCTCTCAGTTCTTCAGACTGGTGAATAAAGATGTGAATTCCCAGCTGTTCTGCCTCCATGCCTTTACTCCGCTACCGTGGACTCTAATCCTCTGAAACCATAAGCCCAAGTGAATGTTTCTTTTAATAAGTTGCCTTGGCCATGGTGTTTGCCAAAGCAATAGGAAAGTAACAAAGACCGATGGTAATTCTGGTGTCAGTTGTTTGAAGAACCTCTGTACTTTGAGGGAGTTCTTTAAGGTACAGGTGATGTCATCATACCTGACACAGATGGGCACCTTGGGAAACATTAAGAAGGGGGCCCTGCTTTTTTAAATGCCTTCCTACATCTAGTTCTTAATGTGTTAGACCATCTCAGTACATACAGATCACCTCTTCTATAACTCCAACTCAACCCACATACCTCATCAGGTCCTGCTTATTTACCCTCTGGCTAGGTCACTAATACTTCCTGCTGTTCTGTCTGTACTGATGGCTCCAACCCCGTTAACTGACAGCTCTTGTCTGGTCTAAGTCATCAGTTCCTCTTTTACTAGGGACATTTCCAAACAGAAGACAAGGGAAATTTGTTGTGCTGATGATCAGTTCATGTTACTTTCCTCTTTAAATCTTTGCCATGGTTTTCTGTTGCTTGTAGAATATGGAGAAAACCACTTAAATATCTACAAAAGTATATAGAAATCTGGCCCAATATATATCCTCAGCTCCCTCCATGCTACCTCCTACTTCCTTCCCATCCCCATGTCCAGTTAAAGCATCCAGATCTCAGCTTAGCCTTCATTTCTTCAGGGAAACTTCTCATGGCCATACCCTTCACCTGGCTCCTCCTGTATATTCTCACAACAACTCTACAGAGCCTTCCCAATGATTCAGGACAGTCTTTTGGCTCACTGTTGGATGCACAGACTTTAATACAGTACATATATTCAAAACATATTTGTAGAAGGAACAGATAAATGCTCCCAGATAAAATCACCCCTTGAAGGAGAGTGTCCCCATAGATCTAGCTTAATCAATAGCACCCAAAATCCCTATTCATCAGCTCCATGGGTTCTGTTCACAAACAGCTTGCACTTGGCACTCCCTCTAGCAGAACGCTGGAGGAGGAGGAGCTACTTGCCTCCTAGTGTGGGTCCAATGATGACCCAAAGCAAATCCCACCTTCTCTCCAAATCACTGAAGGAGGAAATACTGCATGGTACACATTATATACTGAATGGGTGTATCCCTCAGAGTTCTTACATTGAAGTCCTTACCCCTCATGCCCTATAGAGGTACGAGGAGGTAGAGCCTTTGAAAGGTAATTAGCTATAGATGTAATGAGAGTATTTGGGGATAAATAAATAAAGTCCCCATGATGAGATTACTGTCCTTCTAAAGGGAAAAAATCTAGGGTCCCCTTCTCTCTCTTTACCACTTGATCTTGGATCTCCCGGCCCCCACAACTGTGAGAAAAATGAATGCTTGTTGCTGGAACTACCAGCCTATGGCATATAGTAGCCCCTGACAGTCACTTTTCTGTTCCTGTGATAAACAGTGACTAAAGGCAACTCAAGGAAGAGTTCATTTTGGTTTATAACTCAGAGGACTAGGTGTCCACAATGTGAGAAAGGCGTGAAGGCAGAAGCAGGAAGCCAAAAGATCACCTCTCAGCTGCACACAGGTAACAGAGAGACCAACTAGAAGTGGGAACAAGGCTATAAACCCCCCAAATCCCACCTCCAGTGACATACTTCCTCTGGCACAGCTCCTACCCTCAAAGTTCCATAACATCCTCCAAATAGCGCTACCAACTGGGAACCAAGCACTTAAATACATGAGTCTATGGCGAACATTTCTCATTCAAGAAACCACACATCTTAAAGGAAGACAGTGCATAGAGTGTGACCTACGGAATCCGAGAGTCATTTGCTGTTGCTCTCGCCAGCTCTGTATCATTCCAGAGCTGCCATTTGCCAGCTAGGTAGGTATATGACAGCTCTCAGCCCCAGTGTCTCATCTATTAAATGGGGTAACAAGAGCATGAACCACACAGAGTCGCTGTGAAGATTAAATGAGACGCCATTTCTAAAATCCTTAACAGCAAGCCTAACTCACAGTGTAAAAACCTCCAGCCATGGTCTGGAGAGATGGCTCAGTGGTTAAGAGCACTGGCTACTCTTCCAGAGGTCCTGAGTTCGATTCCCAGCAACCGCATGGTGGCTCACAACCATCTGTAATGAGATCTGGTGCCCTCTTCTGGCATGCGGGCATACATGGAGACAGAATGTTGTATACATAATAAATAAATAAATCTTAAAAAAAAAACCGAAGAACAATTATCTGGTATTATCTAAACAGAAAGTAAAAGTATTAAAAAAAAAAAAAACTCCAGCCGTGGATGTGTTTATTCCCATTTGGATTCCTGTGGCAGAACTGAAAACAACCTTCAAGATCAGGGAGTGAGCAATCTGATTTCAGAGATGATGAACCAAGTCTAAAGAGTCTCTGGTGGCAGAACGAGCAGAAAGAGGCCAGGCGGCACCCGCGGGGTGCTGTTTTTGCACCCCATCCTATACTCCCGCTGCTTCTCTGGGGCCCAGCAGCTCTGGGCCCTTTTAGTCTCAAAAGATGTAGCACCAGACGTTGTCCCCCTTTGGGCTGATGGTGAGATGAGCTACTTGTAAATGCTCCTTCCTCCAAGCTCCACAAGGACATCCATTGCCCCAGGAACAGAGGCAGAGCCCAGAGGGAAGTCTCAACCAATCAGTAGCACCCATCTCTTTCAACAGTCCTTCCTGTGAAGGACACCCCAAAATGCACATCAGATTGTGGGGTATGTATGTGTTTGCACTGCTGCAGACCAATGGCTTCGTACATGCTAGGCAAGCCCTCCGCCACTGAGCCACATCCGAGCCTTCATGGGATTTATTTCAACATTCTGGCAGCTTTCTCTCTGTCCCGAGACTCCAGACTGGGGTGAATTTCATGGCATGATCATGAACTTGATCGTCAAAAGCCATCTTGCAAGGTTTTTGCAATTCAGAAATAGGTTCACAATGTGCACTTATTTGAACAACAGGAAAAGCGACGTCTTCTTGATGCCTGCCTGGTATTTAGCTGAGAGACACTGCTTAACCACAACCAAGAGGAAGAGAAAGAGAAAGCGAAAGCGTAAGTTGTGAGCATACCAATCGCCAACTCAAATCAATCACTTCTAAAGGGCACACTTCCCCTCGAGAACAGGTTTAAGGAAATAAGCATGCAGACTTAATGGAAATTTTTCAGAGTATATTGATTGAAATCTGTTGCATTTTCCTCCTATTTGCGAACACATCATTTTTGCATTAGGCAATTGGTTTATGACTTAGGTAAATAGAAAACACAAAAACTTTTCAGGGATGGGGCTTTAGTGAAGATGCCTCGTTCCATCCCTCTGCAGCGTTCATATCTCCCTCCCTGTGGTCTTTCTGATGAGTCTCCTCCAGACTCCTTCAGAAGAAAGCCCCCTCTCTGCCCCACTGCTGATAGCAGTAATCATGACAACAAGCAGCTGCTCCCACAATGCATCACTCTCCTTTGTCTCCTTCCTCTGCAGAAAGTACCCCTCCATCAGCCTAGAGCACCCCTCCCATTCCCTGGCCTCCCTATCCACCCCATCCACCACCATCAGCCTCAGAGACAGTCTTCGAGACCATCTCCCACGGGAAGTCATGTCTGTGCCCCAAGGAGGTAGTCAGAGCTTCTCCCAGTGGGCTTCACTGGTGCCTGTTCCCACTCCTGTCCTAACTATCCCTTCGAAAACATTTTTTTTCACGTTTTTTTATGTTCTGGTAAGACTAGGTCCCCACCCTATTGTGATAATGACCACTCTGTCCATAATGCTCCATTTTAAAACAGTTTTTTCATATTTGAACATTTCTAAAATCAGGTTGTTTTGGAAATAATGTGTACATTGAGTGTGGTAGTGTTTGTGACTTTTTTTTCCTTCTAAAAAGCTGTTATTATGTTAAGATCATACCTTAAAAATCTAACAGCTATGTTTTGCGTGTCTTGACTGCAGGTTCCCGGGGAGCAGGAACTGTATTTTAGTCGTCTGTGCATCTCCACCCTCAGAAGAGCACCCGCCAGGCAGCCAGTGCCCAGTCGCTGACGGGAGGAGGTGAAACACGGGAGCGTCTTCGTCCTCTCTCTGCTGCTGTAGCAGGTAATTACACAGAGAAATACATTACCTCCGTGCTCTGAAGCTGGGACATCTAAGGTCACAGCGCTGCCAGCTGCAGTGTCTGGTCAAGCCTTTGTCCTCTTCCATGATAGTGTCATGTCGGCTGTGTCCATGGCAGAAGGGCATAAGAGAACACTTTCTCCAAAGACCATTTAGAGGGACGTCAATCCATTCTTGATGGCAAAGCCTTCATGACCTAGACATCTCCAGTTAGGTTCTGTTCCCAACAAGGTTGGTTTGAGGATTTTATTTTTCAGTGCATGAATCTAGGGAATACATTGAGACCACAGCAAGAGAGAAAGACGAGGAGGAAGGAAGGGGGCCCTAAACTTCCCATCCCCTGGAAAGTACAGGACTTCTCCAAGAGGATCTGCCTTCTCATTGCTCCCTGCATTTCCTGGGGGGAGAGGTGTCAAGACAACACAGAGGTGGCATACATCATAGGACACACTAAATTCTTCTTTTCATCTTCAGGAGACTCCCACGGGCTCTGCATTCCACAGGCAAACACAATCTCAGCCACCTCAACCCTCTCTAGGTGGCTTCAAGAAAAGAATCAAAACTGTCTGCATTGGGGCTTTATTTTTTTTTTCTGAGACTGAACAGAGAACTTCAGGCTTGCTGCTCAAGCCCTCCACCACTGAACTATATCACCTGGAGCCTTTCATTCATTTCTTTGCTCTAAGATCTTCAAGGCCTGGCAGCTGACTGCCTTTGAGGCTCATTTGTAAAGGTAGCAGCCATGCCCAGTAAACATGTATTATCCCGTCTCCTCTCAACTCCTTGTACAGTCTTCCCAGTTTCAGGAAACAGTGCCTTTATTCCCAAAGAGACCAAGCCAGAGAGACATTCCTGATTCCTCTTCCTTCTTGGTCCCACAGCTGGGCTTCAGTGCCCATGTCTTGCACATTGAAGCTTCATCCAGTTAATTTAGTCCTCTGGCCATGGCTCCTTTCCTAACAGCCTAACCTTCGTACACAGGTTCCCTGGCCTCTGCATTCTTCCCTCCTTCAACTATTGGCACTTCTGCACTTCAGACCTCTGCTTAAACCTTATTTCTTTCAGGAAGGCTTTTAGGTCAGGGCCTCCCACCATCAGCTTCCCCAGCAGGATGATGTCTCTGTCATGTCCCAAAGCGCTGAATGCTATTTGCTTGGCCACTCTTGCTTCCCAACTTCATCTAGATGATATGGAGATAGGGAAAGAATCTGCTTCGCTCATAATAGCATCAACATGTGAGATACTCAATATGTATTTCTCGAATTACTGGGTTCAATAAAGGAACTGTGAACTTGGCTGGGCAAGGTTTAATTCACTGGCAAATTGTTTGGCTCAATGCCACGAGACATCAGATGTAGGGGAGAAACCAGCTCTGACAATGCAGCAATAGGACATAGGTCAGTCCACGAGTCTCGGGTTCTTCAGCTGAAAAAGTGAGGATAAAAACACGTCATATGGGACTGTCACAAGCTCAAGGCATAGTGTACATAGCAATGTGTTTCCCAACTACTGTGATTTCTGTCCGGGTGTATCCATGGCCATCTAGTCTCCAAGTGACCCCACCATGGCTGCAGCAGCTGTAACAAAGGCCATGCAAGCTCAGCCTGGAGCCGTGACACTCACCAGTGGGGCTCAACACTGAGTTCAGCATGTCTGTTCCATCTCCACGTCTTCTGCTGTCTCACACCACAAGGCCACTTCCAGAAGCCCTCATCACTGCCCCTTCCAGTACACTGTGTTTCTGGGGGATTTAATGAGCCTGAAGGCCCCAGAAATACACTGAATTCAAAGACAAAATGAATAGCATTGTGCATTTTAGTGCGACAGCAATTAGGAGCAGCAGCCACCATGCACTCAGGAGGGCAGGAGAGATGAGGAGAAAAGGGGTAAAGTGACCTCATAAAGACACTTAATTTCATTACCACCAGACACAGTTTCCCATTATTGCTCTTGGTGTTTAATGGTTTTATGATTCCATCTATTGATGCTTAGCTAGTTCATTAACTGTGCTGCTAAAAATACAATTATCTCCAACAAACCTTTCATCACTAATAAAAAGAGGTGGGGAAAACTCCATCATTACCAGAAAGCAATGGGGTGGACACATTGGTATAGCAACACCTTGGCCCCAAATTAAGAAACTGAGACTAGGCTGTCAGTTCAAAAATTCATCCAAGCAACTTCTTTGCTTTTTCTTTAACTGACTCCAGTTAGCTTGGTGAACCAATTGGCACTGATGTTGATTGAGCCAGCTGAGTAAATCTATCATCGAGTTAGCGATATGGTTGAGGTGTGAGAATCTACTTAATGGCCTATTCATTCACCAAGTGTTTACAAAACCTTTCCTGGATATATTGCTTTGGTCAGACAGATACCATACATATAATAAAGACAGGGGACACAAAGGTCTCATCTTCAAGACCCTACAGATGAGCACAGAATTCCCTTAGTATTTATAGAGATATAGAGATATAAATACTAAGACTTGGGAAGGGAGCCCCAGTTACTGAGCTGAAGGTCAAGATTCCTTGAGGGTCAAGACCTCCATTCTTTATTTGGGACAGGGGAGGAGAAAGTGGATACTGAGCAGAGCAGGAGATGAGCGTTACTCCCCGTCCCACTTTAGCTGAAATCAACACAGTGACCTTCCATAGTGTGGGTGAATGAAAATGGCCCCCATAGGCCCATAGGGAGTGGCACCATTAGGAGGTGTGGCCTTTTTGGAGGAAGTGTGGTCTTGTTGGAGGAAGTGTGTCACTAAGGGTATGCTTTGAGGTTTCAAATGTCCAAGCCAGGCCCAGTGTCTGTCTCTTTTCCTGCTACCTGCTTATTGGATGTAGAACTCTCAGCTCCTTCTCCAGCACCATGTCTGCCTGCTTGCCACCATGTTTCCTACCATGATAAAAATGAACTAAACCTCTGAACTGTAAGTCAGCCCCAATTTAATGCTTTCATTTATAAAAAATTCCACGATCATGGTGTCTCTTCAGAGCAATAAGCCCCTAGCTAAATACATAGCCTACAGGGTCTAGTCTGGTCTCTAGTCACATTATCCTTACCTTTCTGGGGATCTGAAGAGGAGGAAGGGAAGATCAGCGCATATAGTCTGGGTCTATAGTCAGAAGGAGCCAGCGGGGTGACAAAAGTCTGTGTAAAGTCTGAGTTTGTCCTAAGGGCATCATTTATGGCTAGAATGTGAAATGCCCATCTCCAGACTCATGTTTAAACATTTTGTCCCCAACTGGTAGCACTGTTTTAGGAGGCTGTGGAACCTTCTGGGCATGTATACTAGCTGAAGGAAGTTGGTTATTGGCTGGTTACTGAAGGTAATACTTACTTCAGGTGCCAACCAGGACACTCTGTTTTCTGATTGGCCAGAATGTGAGTAAGCCACACAATCCCATCACATACCAAGCTGCTTCCGTCATCATGCCTTCCCTACCATGAAGCCGAGAGCCCACCCTCCTAAACTTGTCTCTGCTGGCTTTTCAGTCATGGTGGCAAGGAAAGTCCCTCATACAAAGAAGCCCTTATCTATTTTCTAGATTCCAAACTATGCCAAGAAACCATGTACTCCTGGGCTCATCTACTGCCTTTCCCCTGTGTCCTCTCTGAGGGCCTCTTCACTATTCCTTGGCATGGCGGTCATTGCACTTGTCCTATCCCTGTCTATGGTGTTCCTCCCATCCCCTGTTCCCTGCCCTGTGGCCTTCTTCTCTATGTGTCTTGATGTCATGTGAGCTAGCTATGGTATTTCTATGTTATCACTATATTTCTACTGCAAGTCTCCTCAGCTGAAACACTGACTCCTAGATGGCAGGGATTTCCTCTGTCTTGCTCACCCCTCACTCCCCAGCACCACACACTCCTGCCCTTTCAATGGTGTTTAATAAGCATCTTTTGGCCACGTCCTGTATCATTCACCATTTGCCAGCCCCAAGGGGACCCTCTGGATACTATAATTCCAGGGTTAGTCTGGCAGAAGACTTCCTCAGATGATCTCTCAATAAAGAGTCTGGGAGAAGGTATACTAGAGAAGGAGGGAAGTTGCTCTCATTACTCTGTTGATCTCTCTAAAGCAGGGATGTGTTGTTTGCCTCTTTCCAAGTCTGACAAAAACAGAGCCCCTTCGCTGCCAGTGCTCCTTGTGACCTATCCCTCTGTGCCCTCGGCTTCTTACAATGTCTCTTCCTCCTTCTGCTGCTCATCCGTAGCTATTGTAGCCACTTCCTGTGGGAAATAAGCTCTGGGCCACTTTAAAAACTTCTCTTTGCCATCCCAGGTGCCTACTCTTATCCATCCCATTACAAGGGTAAAATCCCCTCTCTGTTTGATGGACCTAGCGTGCTTTCTCTTCTTGACTACATCCTGGCAGATACAATGAGTACAAGGCAGAGGCGGGAGTCCAGATAGAAACATGGCCCAAGGAACCCAGACAACCTAAAGAAAGGACAGCACTCCAATAGAGATGATCCCACCCCTCAATTCAAAGAGAAGGAAGGAAGCTCTGACGAGTACAGGCTGGTCCAACAGTAGCCAACAGCCAGAGGCAGACTGGCATCCCTTGATGGTGGAGTGACACTAACTCTCTTCTTCCCCTCCCCTTCCTCCCTTCTCCCCTCCCTCTCATCACTCCTTCCTGTGTGTGTGGATGAAATGTGATTAGCCTGTTTCTTTTTCCTGCCACCATGCCTTTTAGTCAGGAATCATAAGCCAGAACAAACCCTTTCTTCCTCAAGTTGCTTTTGGTCAGAGCATTTTACCACATCAACTCATGGAGCAGAGACCCAGACTCACCCGAGGAGGCTCTGAGGACCTCTGACCTAGGGATGTGTCTTAGTCAGTGTTCTATTGTTGTGAAGAGACACCGTGACCAGCAATGCTTATAAAGGAAAACATTTCCTTGGGGCTGGCTTACAGTCTCAGAGGCTTCATCCATTATCATCTTGGCAGGAAACATGGCAGCATGCAAACAGATATAGTACCGGAAAAGGAGCTGAGAGTTCTACTTGATCCACAGGTAACGGAGACAACTGTGCGCCACAGTGAGCATAGCATGAGCCCAGGAGACCTCAAAGCCCACCCCCCACATTGACACACTTCCTCCAACAAGGTCACACCCACCCCAACAAAGCCACACCTCCTAACAGTGCCACGCCCTGTGGGGGTCATTTCCTCTCTAACCACCTCAGGATGCTTCCCAGGCTTGAGATTAATACCTGGCTCTCTGCTGAGCCTCTGCTTGCTGCCAGGAAGGAGAATTAGGTAGGCTGGAGAACCAAGCTCCCAGGATTCCAGAACCCCTAGTCCAGAGGCTGTGCTTCCCATGTCAATGAACACCCCCCTTCCTGTAAATGACTTCTGAATTCTGTAATTACTCAGGAAATGTCACGTTTGCCACTGTGCTGTTAGTATAGCAAACAACTCCACACCAATGTAAATATTTTTCATGGCATCATTCCAGCTCTCTGATGCATGTGCTTCCAGATGATCACACAGGAGACAAGCCCACAGTATCTTCTGTTACGAGATGCACTTACAGGAGGCTACCCAGAAGCCAATGACACTCACCAGGGAGATCTGGACTGGCCCCTGCATCAGGACCCATGTCTACACTTTCTTACTAAAGACTGCTCAGTATCTGCATGGGTTGGGAAATGAAGAACTGGCGTTTGAGCAGTTTTCCCAGCAGCCGTTAATGCAGGCGTCGCTGAGACAGAAACCGTAGGGAAGCCAATTGCCTTTAAGCAAGTCACTGGGCTGCACTGGCCTCTGTTGCCTGGTCTGTAAAACGAGAACATCGATTTCATCAACTAATCAAAATGAGGTTACTGTCACGTGTGGCTATCCTCTGAGCCAAGCAACTGTCATCTAGGGGAGTTCTTCTGTGTCCCCTTGAAAAGACCATCCCAGCTGGGCTAATTGACAGTTTATGCTCCCTTCCAACAGACAAATGGATAAAGAAAATGTGTTGCACATATATGCTGGTGTTTCTTTCATACAGTTGTAAAAAAGAGCAAAGTTATGTCATATGAAGGAAAACACATGGAACTGCACATCATCATGTGAAACCAAATAAACCAAAGCCAAAAGGACAAATATTGCATGCTTTTCTCTCATATGTGACATCTAGATCCAAACATACTTGTATGTGTGTATGGTATAGAGACTGGACATAAATTATATATTTTATTATTAATGACACAGCATATATATCATATGAAAGGAGAGAAAAAATGACTATAGTGAGGAGGAATAGAAACTGTGGGAAGCTGGAAGGAGAGACAGAGAAAAGTAATGGAGGGACCAAACATGAGCAAAGAACAATGATACTTATGTATGAAATGTCATCAAGAATTTCAACATTTTACTTGATAACTAAAAAAATGACTTAAAAAGGAAGAGGTCCAAAGTTTGCTGGGATATTTTGCTAATGAGAATGTAAGAAACAGCCCCATCATCCAAATTCTAGTGGGAAGGAAGGTAGTATAAACTCTCCGAAGCAGTTTGGAAACTTCCAAAAAGCTTTCAAATGCAGGGTGGGCATAGAGCATGTGGGCATGTCTTTAAGTCATTTTCTTAATTGCTAACTGATGCAGGAGGGCCCAGGCCATGTGGGTGGTGCCAGGCATGTAGGCCTGAGCTATATAGGAAAAGTTGCTGAGTAGGTGGGGGAAGGAAAGCCAGTAAGGACCATTCCTCCATGGTCTCTGCTTCAGTTCCTGCCCCCAGGTAGTTGCCTTGAGTTCCTACCTTGGCTTTTCCTCGATGATGGAGTGCACCCTGTCAGCCAAAAGTCCCTTTCCGTCCCCAGAGTGCTTTTGTTCAATGTTTTATTATAGCAACAGACTTACACTTAGCAATTCCACATCTCATTATGGAACTTTGAGAAAATTTCATCAAGGAAAACAATATTATAGAGGTTTGCTCTGTTTTTGAGGGAGAGAGGGTACTGGCTAGTTTTATGTCAACTTGACACAAGCTAGAGTCATCTGAAAGGACTGAGAAAATGTCTCCATAAAGTCAGGCTGTAGGCAAGACTGTAGAGCATTTTCTTAATTGGTTAATTAGTTTCTTAATGATGTGGGAGAGTCTAGCCTATGGTGGGGAGTGCCTTCCCAGGGCTGGTTGTCCTGGGTTCTGTAAGAAAACAGGCTGCGCAAGATATAGAGAGCAAGCCAGTTAGCACCATCCTCCATGGCCTCTGCATCAGCTCCTGCCTCCAAGTTCTTGCCCTGCTTGAGTTTCTGCCCTGACTTCCTTCAGTGATGGACTATGATGTGGAAGTGTAAGCAAAATAAACCCTTCCTCCCCAACTTGCTTTTGCTTGTAGCGTTTCATTGCAGCAACAGTAACCAGAACAAGGGGTTTGTCTGTTTGTTTGGTATCAGCACAACTCTAACAGCAAGGCAAAAATCTGCAATGCAGAACTATTTAACCCAGTAGCTCCTACCCCCACCCCGTACAACAGAAAGCAAAATAAATCACATGTGGGCCCATACATAACACAGTTGTCATTATGCATTGCTAAGTGATGCTCGCTGGGAAAATGCACACGGCAGTTGTAATATGCTGTAAATTGTGTAGAAAGAAAACACATATGCACATGTATTCAATGTGCCAGGACTCTGGAAGAACACACAAGAGGCCATTGTGAGGCCACATGCAGGTGGCCTGCCTGACACAGCTGTGGGCAAGAGACTTCACTTTTATTCTGTCTTTTTTTGTGCCGTTTGAATCTTGCACTAAATATGTATTTTACTTACTATAAAACATTCAAGTAAAAAATAATGAAAAGCTTAGCCCAGCCCTGCATCTGGACCTTTCTTAATGATATGTATCTTTTCTACCTATGGCATCATAATTTATGAACAATTTAGAGTATTTTTTACATTTCACTGTTTGTGAGTACAGAATTTATATAAAATATAACTAACATGCTTGAATACTTATCTTGTACCAACCCCCATCCTTAATAACTTACGTGCATTTAGTTCACTTATTTCTCCATGACCTCTGGTGGTCGAGACAGTCACAGCCTGATTTCATAGGTGGATGGGGAAACACTAAGGGGACATAAGGGTTGCTGGCTCCTACAGTCACTAGCTGCAGGCTGAAGACCTTATCTGATTCGAAGACTATTGACTCCAGTTCCAACTGCCTTCAAGTTGGCCTTAACTGCCTTGCACCGTTGCTCACTCTTCCAACCCCCTCAGCACCCCCCCACACACTGTACCTGGAAATCTAGGAAGAACTCAGTGATGCTTTTTGAATGGACTAATAACTGAATGAACAACGCCCCCTCCCACACCAGCCTGAACACTGCACTTCTAGGTCCTGTGCATTCCCAGACACAGAGAGGAGGGGAAAGAACGGGCCTGCTTATAAATAGTCATGGGTTTCTGTTACTGCCTGGAGAAAAATACGAAGAAGGAATTGTGCCAGCCTAACGAAGATGAAGGGGCTGGCAGTTTCACACAAGAAAGGACATTTTTAAGCAAAGGTGCTAGAGCTTAAACAAATCCCAGAGGCCTAATCTGTCACTTCCACGTGAAACAGAGTTTGCCTCTCAGTGCTAAGAAATGTCAAAGAACCAAATGCATGGTCGCTGCCATGCAGAACCTACGGGCTCCCTCCAAAAGCAGGAGCCTCAGCAAGGTCACCCTACAGCCAGAGAGCTGGACAGCAATGGATTCCACGTGGGACCCCTCCCCTTTCCAGCAAAGAAACAAAAGTTTCTGTTATCCACGACACATCTCCCCCGGCCCCAAATAGCCGATGTGTTCACATATATGTCTCTTTTATAGACTTACAGCAAATGCCCCCTGGGCTTCCTTTGGCAACTTGAACCAAGGCCACGATTCTCATCTTACATGATTTATGTGGGGCTTAAATAATAAATTGCAAGGATGTTGTAGAATTTATAGTGCTCCAAGTAGGTCATTAAATAAATCAGTGTATAATTTATATAAATGAACCTAAATAGTGTAGTAGAAGGTTTTCATTAGAAAATTTATCCTGTGGGTAGCTAAACAAGAGGACAGGTGGGAACACGGCTGTTCTGGAACAATCCCTTCACCCAGGACCAAAGTGAAGGTGCTCTGTGCTGCAGGCCAGTCCGTCCAGCTTCCCCCTAACCTTGAAGTCTCCAGGAAGATCCACTTCCACCTCTGAGTTCCAGGATCTTGTAGCACAAGCCAACACAGTCACAGAGACTGACTCAGCTCCAAGTCAAGCCAACCTCCTACCATGAGCATGGCAGATCCCTGGATGACAGAGGACGCCTTCTGAATGAGGAACTCCTGGAGCGCTTCTGCAGACTGTGAGCTGCAAGCAAGGTACCTAAAAAATCCAATCCATGATTCTTTGACCATGGGCAGATGTCACCAGGTACTGCTGCCCCTGGTCTCCAACACAGAGCACATTCAGCCGCCTCCTCCTCCTCCTCCTCCTCCTCCTCCTCCTCCTCCTCCTCCTCCTCTTCCTTCTCCTCCTCAGAGGTATAAAGGACAGACTGATCCAATGGGCAACTCCATTTAAAACAGATCAGCCCCTCAAGGTCCTCTGCAGCATCGCTTAGTGACAAGAATTCCTAGAGTTTTTTGTTGTTGTTTTGTTGTTTGGTTTGGTTTGGGTTGGGTTGGGTTTTTCAAGACAGGGTTTCTCTGTGTAACAGCCCTGCTGTCCTGGAACTCACTTTGTAGACCAGGCTGGCCTCGAACTCACAGAGATCCGCCTGCCTCTGCCTCCTGAGTGCTGGGATTAAAGGCACACACTACCACCACCTGGCGAATTCCCAGTATCTTCACCCCATTGGGAAAGGAACACAGCTAAGCTAAGCCTCCACTAACCAAGGCGTGGATCCTGGAGGCTGACCCCAGCATAGATATCATAGGAACAAGAATTTCAAATGAGAGGAGAGGGTCCTGTATTCTTTTTTATTTTTTAAGGAAATTTTGGTTATTGAGACAGGGTCTCACTATGTAACCCTGACTGACCTGGAGCCCACTTTGTAGACCATGCTGGTTTCAAACTCCCAGAGTTCCACCAGCCTCTGCCTCCTGTGTGTTGGGATTAGAGCTATGCACCGCCGACCAATTTAGTCTTCTTTTTTTTTTTTTTTTTTTTTGGTTTTTCAAGACAGGGTTTTTCTGTGTAGCTTTAGGGCCTGTCCTGGAACTAGCTTGTAGACCAGGCTGGCCTCGAACTCACAGAGATCCAACTGCCTCTGCCTCCCAAGTGCTGGGATTAAAAGCGTGCGCCACTGCCGCCTGGCTCCTCTATTCTTTTAACTCTTGTTTCAGAAAGATAAATGAGAGGGAACTAAACAATATAAAAGGTGAACACAATATTCCAACAAAACTTCCCTCAAGGAAAAGAGAAAGAGACAGAGAAACAGAGAGACAGTCTTGTGAACCAATCCCATTAGCCCCTGTCTTAGTTAGGGTTTCTATTGCTGCAATGAAACACCATGACCAAAGAGAAAGTTGGGAGGAAAGGGTTTATTTGACTTACACTTCCACATCTAGTTCATCATCAAAGGAAGTCAGGACATGGCAGGAACCTGGAGGCCAGAGCTGATGCAGAGGTCACAGAGGAACGCTGCTTACTGACTTGCTTCCTATGGCTTGTTCAGCCTGCTTTCTTATAGAACCCAGCCTCCAACCAGGGACCTTGCCTGCTGCCTCCCTGATCCAGCACTATTCTCCCCCACACCATGGGATCTAAACTACATCTGACCTTCCTGAAGCCCTGACCAGCTCACCTGTCCTCTCTTTTCCAGGAACGCTTTGTCAAGTGGCCTTTAAATAGCCTCGTTGCTCCCCATGCCTGCCACTCTTCCCTAAAACAATGCTGTCACAGACATCATCATTGGTATTGCCATGGTCAGCCTGCTCCAAGCCATGGCAGTGATTCAACCATCTGCCGTGCATGTCCTGCTTCTACATCTTTTCAAATGATTTGTCCCTGCTACAGCAGCCATCCCCCTCCTCTCCAGTGCTCCAGGACCCCGCTTCCCCCTGCACCCTGCCCAAATCCATTTTCCCTGGAACGCTTCCCTGGTGGCCTCATCCAAATCTAAGCAGCATGCCCACTTCAGCCCCAGCTCAGTGCCCTGTTTTGACAGCAAACTACTTCAAGAGGACTCGCTAGGTCACACCAGTCCTGGGACAGCTTTCGGACATGTCCGATGGTCTTCAGTCACAGAGATGTGGTAACTCCCTCTCTATGGCATCAGCGGCAGTAACTTTCCACACACTACATGATCAATAAATTTAACTGTCTGACTGACTGATTCAGAAGAAGTCCTAATACAGCATCCAAATCCCCTCCCCACAGGCTTCTAGCCACCCTCCCCTGAATAGCAGGCATCAGGAGCTCCAGGCCTTCCACCTACTCCCAACCCCAAATTACAGTGCACTGTTGCATGACTGACTCAACCCTTTGGTACAATCTAAGTGGGGATCAGGTGAGAGGCAGAGCTAAGGGCTGCAAGGCAGGATCGCAAAAGGTAGGGCCTGTCAAAGAATGCATTCTGTGCAGGCTCTCAACTGAATCCTCAAAGCAGCATGGGAACAGACTCAGATCAGCCCGGGCAGCCGCAAGCCATGAGCCCCAGTCCCTCCTGCTACAAAACTCTCCCTGCTGTCAGCCTCAGGGACTTTTCCTATTTCCTACCTTGATCCCCCTCCCCACTGCTTTTAATCATTGCTGTCATTGGGATCTTGTGTCCTCCAAAGGCTCACATGTTAAAACCTAGTCCCAAGTGGTGCAACTGGGAGGTCTAGGACCTTTAAGAGGAAGTCAGATTGCTGGAGGTGTGATAAATAAGAACAGATAGATAGATAGATAGATAGATAGATAGATAGATAGATAGATATAGTAAGACAGCTAGACAGATATCAAAAAGTACTTTCTTTTTAACCAAAAATAAAAATTAAATTTGACAAAGGCTCACATTTTGTGCCAACAACTATAGAACACTTATCTCATTTCACACACACACACAGTTCCATTAGGTAAATTACCACTGTTATTCCTGTTTTAAAGAAGGGAAAACTGGGGGTCTGAGAAGAAGGATATAATATTACCTAAGTAAACAGAAGTGCATTGTAAGCAACTTCCAAAACTCTAGAATTGACAGAGACATTTCGCTGCCTGGACAGTTACCCAAAGTTCTTCTGTCACATTGGGGTATCCATCTTCAGCCTACAGGCCCATAGTATCCAGCAGACTTTTCCATGGAACAGGAAATTTGAAAGATTGTTACGCCTATATTGGCATTTTGTCAGTCACTTTCTTCTGTGTCCTGCAGAATATCTGGCAGACTCTTTCATGAAGCAGGAATCCTGAAGGGCTATCTCACCTTCTTTTAACAAGTTCAGCAGTTTTTCTGTGGGTCCTGCCTGTCCAATATATACAGCATACCGTCAACAGCCCAGGTAAGAGCTGTTTCTTGCCCAAATGGCTAGCAAACTCCATAAGAAACTTCTTCAATGCCCATCATTCTCTTGAAGGTGGATTGGTGCTGCCAGGAGCAGATGTGTCTTATTGTCATGAAAAGTCAAAAGTTAACAAAACATTTTAAATGCCATATTCTGTAGATCTTTGAAGGTTTGAAGAATACCTATTCATCTGAAATATATCTCTGTACATCTAGAAAACCTAACTAACATGATTGCAAGTTTAATGATTGTAAATGACTATCTATTAATCTGTAATTTTTAATTACATATTACATTTTAAATGAGCTGTATAAACCTTAAACAAGAGTAGAAATATACATATAATAAAATTGATCTTAAATTTGTATCAATAAACAAAAGTCCATACCAATGTAAAGTATTCATTTCTATATCATATCCTCCCCTTTTAGTTTTTGTTAGAAAGAGATTGACTGTGACTATTTGACCATTTATAATCAACCCTATTTAAATGAAAACAAACATTTGTAAACAATCATTTTAGGAATTTTGGCACAGATTTCCTCCAAACTGCTTCATGCTGTTTGTTGGGTGAAGCATTTTTAGGGTTCATGGAGACCTTTCGGGGGTGTTGTTCCATCAAACCACACCAACCTGAAAGAAATCCACAGGTTCCAATCCTTTGTAGAAACAAACATAGAACCTCTTTTGCAAAGTAACTGTCCTTAGACTCAAATTTTGAAGTCAAGATACCTTTAAAATATATATGTTGGTTTAGCTTAGCAGCCCCCAGAATCAGATGTCTTTCTGCAGTCAAAAAATTCAAAGAAAACATAGTAATGTGCATAATCCAGACTGTGTATTTTCCATCTTTATGTGGCTTGTTTTTTACTCTATGACTTTTTAATATTTGTTTTATTATCTTTACATTTATCCAACACTGTGACACATTCAGAGGTCTTTTTCATCTGAATCTGTCTTATTGTGTATCTGTAATCATTTTCTGACCAGGAATGCCTATTTTCTAAAAATGCTAAGTGAGCATGGTTAGGACAAACTCCACAGCCCTGCCTATTGATTCTGCCTGTCCAACATGGTAGAGGTATGTTCACTGCCTCTGAGAGCCATGCTCACAGACCCAGCTCCATGGACACAGTGGGTCTATGTTGCCATTAAGAAATTTGTAACACTCTGCTCACAAACCCTAAGTGCTCTGTAGCCACACCTCCCAAAAGAGCCATAGCAGTTCATGCTGCCAGTACAAACCAGGAAGCCATCTCTTAAAGAAGCCATGAAGTTTCTTCTGCTAATGCTGAGTCAGGAAGCCATCTCTCAGCAAACAGAGACCACCCAAGAAAATGCTGCTACCAAAAAGTCATGCTTAACTCTGTTCTTTTGTGTCTAGAATTCCTTCCCAAGGTTTCTCATGTTTTATGTAAATGTAGTTCACCCACGTTGGCACCATTTTGTAGACAGAGACTGCTCTTTCATTCCTGGCCACCCAGACCTGAATAATCGCACAGAAACTATATTAATTGCAACACTGTTTGGCCAATGGCTCAAGCATATTTCTAGCTAGCTCTTATATCTTAAATTAACCCTTTTATATTAATTAGTGTGTCACCACAAGGCTGTGGCCTACCCATGAGGTTCCAGCATTCTTCTCCTTTGGCAGCTACATGGCATCTCTCTGACTCTGCCTACTGTCTCTCTCTCTCTCTCTCTCTCTCTCTCTCTCTCTCTCTCTCTCTCTCCCTCTGTATCTGTTTGGATTTCCCGCTTGGCCTGTACTCTGCTAAGCCACTGGCTGAAACAGCTTTATTCATCAACCAATAAAAGCAACACATATATAGAAGGACATCCCACATCAGGGGCTGGAGAGATGGCTCAGTGGTTAAGAGCACTGACTGCTCTTCCAGAGGACCCAGGTTCAATTCCCAGCACCCATATGGCAGCTCACACCTGTCTGTAACTCCAGTTCCGGATCTGACGCCAATGCACATAAAACAAATTTAAAAAGAAGAAGGGGAAGCTGAGGCTGAGAGAGATTAAATATCTTGAGTTAGTAAGTATTCTTAAAGTCATACAAATGGAATGAGTATAGTTGAGATTGGAATCCATATATACTGTTCACACTGAAGATGAGTATTTTTTCACACACTTTGCTGCATCTTGAGACAAGGAGTGCTTCCCCAAACAGTAGAATGAGCCCCTTCTGGGGAGTAAGAAGTCAAGGAGATCAGTCATGGAAGGGTGGCACACTGAAGAAGAAAAAGACATTGAGGGAGATCACTAATGATTGCTAATGACCACAGGGCTGGAGAGGTGGCTCAGCAGGTAAGGGCACGCACTGCTCTTGCAAAGGATCCAGGTCAAGTTCCCAGCATCCACATCAGGCGGCCTATATCCACCTGTAACTCCAGCTCCAGGGGGTCTCCAAGCCTCTTGCTTCCTTGGGCACCTGACCTCAGGTTCAAAGATACACACAAGGAAGCACATAAGTACACCTAATTTTAAAATAATAAACTATGTTTTAAAAGACCTTAGCAACATTTACTAGACCCTGACCCATTCCAAGTGTTGTGTCCACAGGTAAGTTGGAGGAGTGGGTTGGTGGAGAGCAATGGATTACATGACAAAGCTGCAGCAATTAGCTTTGAAAGTAACCATATGGTGCTGCCAGAAAGGAGAAGAGGATCCAACAGATCAACTTTCCCTCCACCACCACCACCATCAGCTTAGCAAATAGCATTCACTTTGTACCTGCTGTTTGTGACACATGGGCTGTGGATTATCTTATTTGTTGTGGGATGTGGTGTGTGTGTGCATTTGCCCATGGGGTGGTGCATGCATGCAGAAGCCAGAGGAGGGCAACGATCAGTGGTACAGTAGTGAGCACAGCTACATACTAGAGGATAGCTTGTGTGTCTCCTGTCTCCCTCTACCTCATTCTTTTGAGACAGAATCTCTTACAAAACCTGAATCTTGCTTCTTTGTCTAGGATGACTGGCCTGTGAACTCCAAGAATCCACCTGTCTCCTCCCCACAGGTTGTGTTCCAGGCACACATGGCCACGCCTGGATTTTACATGGATGCTAGAGATTCAGACTAGGATGCTCATGCTGGCACAGCCCTCTCTCCAGCCATGGTTTATCTAATTCAATCCTCACAACAACCATAAGGGATGTTACCAACCCCACTTCCACTGGAGACGAAGGCACAAAAGGCTGCAACAAATTTTGCAAGCTTCACAGTGAACCAGCAGGACGGAAGCAAAACCCACAGTTGCTATCTCTAGAACCTGGTTCTACAGACATGAGCCCACAGAGGGTTCCCTTAGTCAGCACCCTGAGTGGCTCTGAGGTCCCATCAGGGGCTCAGAACATTGGGGTGTGGAAGAGGATGGAAGAAAACCTCCCATGGAGGACAGAGAAGACCTGAATAAAGAAGGGTGGTCAAGTGTCAGCCCTAGACAGCCTAGAGGAAGCAGAGCAGGAGGAAAAAAGCATCCTGGCATCAGCTTGTAACCCAGAGGCCACTGAAGGGCCAGCAGCACCTGGAGACAGAGGCCTGAGTCCCTTTGACTCATATTTGCCGCATCCTTTGTTCGTCTGATGCTCCTCTCAAATAGCCACTATCGTGGTGAGCAGAACTCTCTCAGAGTGGCGGGGGTCTCAAGATCAAAACTAGCCTCAAGGCCAGGGAGAATGCTTGAGCAGTGCAGTGCAGCAAGCAGAGGCGTGGAGACCTGAATATGATCCCCAACACTCACGAAAAAGCAAAGGCCAGGGATGGGGGAACTACACGCACTTACAACTTCAGCATTGGTTAGGGCGGGAGAGGAGCTGAGGCAGGAGGATCCCTGGAGCTACCTGGCCAACCAGCCTAGCCTAATCAGCAAGCTCCAGTGAGAGAACTTGTCTAAAAAACAAGGAGGATAGCTCCTGACAAATGAGACCGGAGGTTGACTTTGGCTTCCACATGTGTACGCACCACACACACACACACACACACCTCAGTTTTGAATTTCATCTTCATGCTATACAAAACTCTTTTTGTTTTTGTCTGAGGAGGTTATTTGGCAAGGTATCTGAAAGCCTATCAAAACAAAAAAGGTCTAGAATTTACACCCCTTTCCATGCCTTTGAAAGAACCGTCGTTTCAGTAGAAAAGGCATGAGAGCTGATTGCAATGCCAGGTACGTGCAGGGCTTGATGGCTGCACAAACAGTCTGTTCGCATTAGGACACAAGCCTGCTCACCAAGGTAAGTGCTGATGACTGCATAGGAATTATAGTGAAATCTCAGCCTGGAAGATTGAAGTTGTAATTGATCTCCATTTCCATATTCTGTTGGAGATTGCTGTAATGTAATTATCATGGAAAATTCCACAAATACATATGAAGCATTTGCAACATCAAATAAGTGTGCTAGCATCTTAAAAATATGCCGGGTTTGTGGTACAATTATCCCCCTCTGTCCACAGGGGACATATTCCAAGACTCCCAGGGGATGTCTGACATAGCAAATAGTGTCAAACCCTGTGTGCTTTGCATGCATTATCCACTTATAATTAAACAAGCAACAACAAATGATAAACTAAAACAATATCACTGTAATGTTGAAATGGCCATCATTAGGTAAAATAACCTTAACACAGCCCTGTGATACCATGACATGCTGCTAACTGACTAACTGGTAGGTAGCACATATACCATGGATACATTGGACAAAGGAAAAGTCTCATATCAGGTAAGATGGACTGAGACAACATGAAATTTCATCAGACTACTCAAAATGCCACATAATGTTAAATGTATTGTTTCTTTCTATTGTTTCCCTTTTATTATTTCAGACTGCTGTTAACCAGAGAAAGCTGACATCACAGTTTATGTTGTGGTAAATGGCATATTGCAAAGAGCCTCCCTTCCCCCATGTGGCATACATGAGAACTCAGAGGCCTCCCTTTTTGTCTATGGCAAGAGCAGATGAAGACCACCCAAGGTCCCTTTCTCTGCTTCATACATGAGCCACCAAACTGTTTCATCCCAGACTGTTCAGTTACAATAGGAGCAAAATACTTGCAAGGTAAACCTGAGTTACATCTAGGGATGTGGCTCAGTCGATAGCATGCTTGCCCCAGCATGCACAAAGCCCTGGGCTCAACCCCCAGCACCTCAGAAACTAGCTCTGGTGGTAGGCACCTCTGATCTCATCATTCAGGAGGGAGAGACAAGAGGATCCGAAATGCAAGGTCATTCCTGGCTATCTAATGAATTCAGGGCCAGCTTGAGCTACCCAAGACCATCTCAGAAAAAGAAAAACTTGAATTAAGAAGCTTTTTCCCCCTTTCCCAGGCCCTTGAACTTAAGCAATACACAACCTGAGCCAAAAAACAGCCCTTCAAAGACAGGATGTCCTTTATGTCCTCTAGGCAGATCATGTCTAAGCCACTGTCCTGATCGTCTCTCTCAGCGCACAGCCAGCTCCATCTAGTCTTGCCTAACTTCTGAGACACTTGTGTGTCCAAGTACCCTCCCTGTATCAGTAGGCCCTTTCCATCCTCAAGCCAAATCCTTACATTAATTCTTCAAATAAAGCCCAAGGCTACATTTTATTTAACAATTACAAGCACCAGCGACTTATGCCAGCCATGGGATGACCCTGAAGAGTCTCAGACTCATGACTGTCTTCCGAAACTCCCTAGGTCTTTAGAAAGCACCCAAAGGCACACCCTGGAGAATGGATAACACACCTAGGCTGACACATAGTCATCCATCAGGATGTTCCCACTGCTCCAGGGTCAAACCTCTGCAGGTTGCTCTGTGGCCTCGTGGACAAGGATAACCAAGCCTCTCTTCACCTGTGCTTTCATTTTCAAAACATGCCTATGATTTGAATTCCCAAGTGTCTGATTGGCCATCCCAGGGCATGTTCTTGGGTCCAGAACAGAAAGATATCCCTCTGTTGGCATCCTAGGAATGAAACAATGCTCCCCATGCCATCAATATGACTCATACGGTGAAGAGAGCTTATGTCAGCGAGCAGAAGAGGTCTGCCATAGCCTACTGTCTAGAGCTTAGATTTTTTTGCTTGTTTTGCAGTATTGTTGTTAAATGATTTGCACTTAATCCATGACATTGATATAAAATTCACAAGTGATGATGTGTGTCTCAGGGCTTCCCAAAGCAATATATGGATTGACAGATGGTGCTGCTCCAATCCGTCACGCCCCTCCCTCTGCCCCTTGCTCACACCTTTGCCTTTGATGAATCAGCCAAAGGGCTGAGACACAAAGGACTGTTTTGCTAGCCAATGAGGTCTTCAGCTCCAGAAAATCTTCCCATAAGCCTGAGCCACTTATCACAGAAGATCCGGGCCCTATGAGACAGGAGGGGGAGAAGGTGTCAGCATTAACCCAGCTACCTGCTTCTGCCGGGACTTCTGCCAAAGGCCAGTGGTGATGAGCAATAAATTATTGTGCAGCATGCCAACATAGCAGCTTGTGGCCAGCCATTAGAGTAAGCCACCAAGCACGGGAATTTCAAGGACCTCTCAGCACACACCAAAATGAGCGTTATTGCAAAGCCAGGTGTTTGGGTCTAATTGCACAAAGCAGTTTGAAATGTTAATCTGCTCTTGAGAACTTCTCTTCTCTCACAGGGAGTGTAGAAGAGAAACTCCAGGCCAAGGCTTTAACGGGGAAGAATAGTTTGTTCCCTCTTTTACTTATTCCTTTGAGGTTATTTACAGCTTTTGAGCCATAGATTCACAAATCGAGATGGCAAGAATTGACCTTGAGGGCATCAACTCTATGTCCTGCAAGAGTCCAGCAGCCGTCAAACTGTGCCAACCTGGCCCCAGGCAGCATGAGTGCCTGCTTCTAGAAACTTGTCCAGCGATGCCTCTTGCATGACACAGCAGCTAGGCATGCCTCCAGTTTACCCAGAGGCTCCCCTTAGTGCAGGATGAGTCAAATGCTCCTGTTCTAAGAAGCAGTAAGCTCTGAGCATTAAGTGAACCTCGGAGTCAGACACAGCTTTCATTCTCTTTATGTCCCTGCCAACTGCATGACCTGGGACATGAGCTGTAGCCTAGATGTAGAATGCCCCCCCCGAAAGTTCACGGTTAAAGGTTCAATTCCCAGAGCAGTGCTATCAAGGGGTACTGTAGGTATCCAGAAGGAGAAATCACATAGCAAGACCTCAGGTCTTTGAAAATATGCCCTAGAAGGGAACTGTGGGACTCCAGCCTCTTCCTGTATGTCTCTTGATTCCTGGCTACAGAATGAGCTTTTACTCTTCCATGTGCTCCAGCCATGATGCCGTGCCTCCCCACAGGTACAATCCCTGAGGTGGAGCCATCTCAAATTAGTACCTCCAAAACTGTGAGCCAAAATAAGCCTTTTCTCTTCATGAATTCATTATCTCAGGTATTTTCTTATAGCAATGAGAAGCTGGCTAGCATGGCAAGGGTCTTAAGCTATCTGAGTTTCTTGGGGCTTCTGTTTCCTCCTGTAAGGGAATGGGGATAATGGCATGAACCTCATAATCTAAGGTAAATGTCAAATAGACAAAGCACTTAGCAAGATCCACGGTTCATGAGTACACAGCATAAAAGAACCAAGTAATCTTTACAATAAGGTTCTTCTTCCACTTCTCGGCCATTGTTTCTAACTGTATTTGAAATTGCTTGGTAAACATATGCTTGTTATTACAGTATGGGGATATCATAACTCTGGCTTCTACTGGGGTAAAAAATAAAAGGGAGAGTGAAATAAATTGTGGGTGCCCTGTCAAACCACTTTAGCTTTATAGAATATTGTTGGCCAACTCCCAGGACAAAGAGAATGGGGCGGAACCCAACAAGTCTGCCATGGCCGCAGATGGACTGCAGTGATGGCTGCTCCCTTTACTTTGTCATAGGGCACAGTAAAGCATAACAGGACTCCTGCCCCTGCCTCTTTACCAGGTGTTCTCTGTGGCTTAGAAGGAGCTTTTCCAGGAAGGATGATAAAGTAGGAGATGTACTATAGTGGTATATTATTTGTGTTTTAATAAATAAAGTTTGTCTGAGGATCAGAGAGCAAAGCAGCCACACTAGTCAGTCATACAGACCAGGCAATGGTGGCACACACCTTTAATCCCAGGACTCTGGAGACAGAGGCGGACAGATCTCTGTGAGTTCAAGACTAACCTGGGCTACACAACACTGATCCAGAAACAGATCCAGGTAGTGACAGCTCACATCTTTAATCAGTGTCTGCAAGTCACACACTTTTAATCCCAGTCCTAGGGAGGTGGAGACAGAAGTGATATGGCTGGGCAAAGATAGGAATATAAAGGGAAGAGACAGAAACTCAGTGGGGTGTGGAGTTTGAGGATTCATGGAGACAGGATCTTGCTCCTTCCATATGAAGATTTGGTAGAGTTAAAAGGTCCCTCTGGTGGTTGGGTGCTTTGCTTTTCTGATCTTCGGGTTGAACCTCAATATCGGTCTCTGGGTTTTTATTATTCGTGCTACAATGTACTGATTTGCTTCTGTTCATAGAATCTTTGTTATATTTCTATTCTGGGAGGAGACGAACAAAGAACAGAAAACCCGGGTCTGTTAAAAGGTGGCTAGCACAGCAGACCACCCCAGCAGTCACCAGAGCAGAACTTTTTATAAAGTAAATGAGAGCTGAGATGTTTCTGTGAGTAAAGGGCTTGCTACACAAGCCTGGGGCTCTTGATTCGATCCTGGGCAACCACATAAGAAGCCTGTCCTGGAAGTGTACATTTGTCATCCCAGCATCATGGAGGTGGAGACAAGGGATCCCAAGGCTCCCTAACCAGCCAGCCTCACCTACTCACAAACCTCAGGTCCCAGAAAAAGACCCTGTATCAAATAAACAAGCAAACAAGCAGATGGAGCTGGCAGATGGAGGGATGGCTCTGATATGAGGGGTGCTTAGGAATGAGGGATACTCAGGAATGAGAGATGCTCAGGTATGAGAGATGTTCATGTATGGGGGATGCTCAGGTATGAAAGATGCTCAGGAATGAGGGAGGCTCAGGAATCAGGAATGCTCAGGAATGAGGGTTACTCAGGTATGAGGGACACTCAGGTATGAGGAATGCTCAGGCTTGATGCACAAGCCTGAAGACTTGACTTTGATCCCAGAGACCCATGTAAAAATAGGACCTACCCCACAGATTGTCCTCTGACATGTGTGCTATGCCAGGCATACCCACACATACACATTGTGCATATACAACACAACAAATTTTTTTAAAACCAAAGTAGGCAATGCCTGAGTAGCCTGAGTGAGCCTGAGACTCACTGCTGCATTCACTGGCACATGTACATAGATGCACATGCACAAACACAGACACACACAAGCACATATGCTACAAGGGGTTTCATTCATATAAATACTGAAAACAGAAAAAAGTGGCAAAGAAGTCACAATGAATTAACTCATACTGACAGCAAACAGCATCCCTCCAGGGCCACAGTGAGACCAGACTCATTTTTCCAATCAGAGAATACCCTTCCCCAAATGAGTATCTGCAGACCTGGAGCAGGTGAGTAGCTGCCCCAGAGGCCATTGAAAAGGGAGGCTCTCTGGAGGTTTTGAGGATCCATCTCACCTGCATCTGAGAAAAATCACAATTCTTCCCAGGAATGGGCAGGATTTCCCAGTGTCTGGCATCCCAATGGAGGGTCATTCTGACTGTACATGAACTCAGCCACTCTGTCACTCACTTATATTGCTGCTATGACCTGACAAGAAGCACCTTACAGAAAGAAGGGTTAATTTGAGTGCACAGCTTGAAGGGATACATTCCATTTTGGAGGAGAAAGCAAGGTGGCAGCCCGTGCATACATACATATATACATACATACATACATACATACATATTGCATAGTGGCAGCAGTGTGGGCAGGGCTCTGCACTTGGTAACATCTTGTTCCTTAGCTGAACAAGCAGGAGGAACACTGTTGACAGAGGTTTCTGTCCTGCCCAGTCCCACAACCGTTTAGTCCCAAACAAACACACGGAGGTCTATATCACTTATAAACTGACTGGCTTATTAGCTCAGGTATCTTATTAACTCTTTATTACATCTTATTCTTGTCTGTGTTAGTCACATGGCTTGGTACCTTTTTCGGCGAGGTAGTCACATCTTGTTTCCTCTGTGTCTGGATGACAACTGCAGACTGACTCTTTCCTCTTCCCAGAATTCTCCTGTTCTCTTCACCCCGCCTATACTTCCTGCCTGATTGTCCAGCCTATACTTCCTGCCTGGCACTGGCCAATCAGCATTTATTTAAAATACATGTGGACAACTGCATCCACAGAAAACCTGAGAGAGTTTGGGAAGAGATTCTAGACACAAAAAGAATAGAGTTAAGTGCGGCTTCTTGGTAACATTTTCTCAGGTGGGCTCTGTTTGCTAGAGGCAAGTCCACCTCATTTAAGAGAAACTTCCTGACTCAGCTTTAGAAGCAAAAACCTTGCATCTCTTTTAAGAGGCCCCACCACCAAATACTTAAATGCTTCTTGAAGGTGGCAGAGAACTTGAAACTCCATAGAGTTTGGCAACAACCATGGCTCTGGCCAATACCTCCGCAATGAGGCTGGACTCTCAGAAAGCTAAGGAATGGGCTAGATTCAGCCGTCAAAGCCACAGCTTTAATCCTAGCCATATCACTTAGCAAATTAAAGACTCGTGTGGTAAGAAAAAGAGAGATAAAATAAAGACAGTTTCAGACCAAAAAAAAGCCTATAAACAATTTACAGTGTGTTTAAAAATATATGTAGGCTTGGGAGAGAAAAGAAAAAGGATAAAGTCTTTAAAGTTAAAAAGAAATAAAGAGAGTAGTTGGGTATGGTGGCACACACCCTTAATCCCAAAACTTGGGAGACAGAGGCAGGCAGATCTCTGTGAGTTCAAGGATAGCCAAAGATACACAGAGAAACCCTGTCTCAAAAAGCCAAACATTAAAAATAAAAATAAAAGAAATGGAGTTTAAGATAAAGCCACATAAAGATTGAAAACAAAGAGTCTGGATACTGTGTATTATTGTGTTGTCCTTGAATTGTATGACTGCTGAAGAAGGAGCAACAGCTGCTAAAAGACATTTGATTATAAATGCTGCTGGATTAATCCAACATATGTATTTTGTAAATGCCTTGACTTCAAAATTGAAGTCAAAAGGTATGTTACTTTGGAGAAGAGGTTTTGCTTTTGTTTCCACAGGAAATGAGAGGCCGTGGATTCATTCTGAGTTAAGAAAACTTGGGTTTGATCAAGGAAGACCACCTGAGAAATTTCCAATAGGAACAGATGGCCCAGATGTCTGAGTTCCACATCCAGAACAGATTCAAGACTGCTGCCTGAGATGATCAAGCCTCACAGAAAACTCCAGTCAGGACTTGATCATAATTCTAACTTTTCTTTAGGTCTCTGTAAGATTATCAGTGCCCCCAGAACACAGCCTAGTGTAGTCCTTTTGGGTGCATGCTAACAGTGCATGTTAATACAACAAGGACCCTGGGAAGCCCTGCAGCAGATAGACCTGCTTCAACCCACGAGTACCCCATCTACCTTGCCCACTCCCTGTCTCCCACCCCTGATTCCACTGAATTCTAAGAAAGGCTGAAGAACATGAGCTATGGATTCAGTTGGCTAAAGCCACAGTTAAGAGTCTCCGCTGGTTCCTTAGCTAAAGAATAGTTATCTGGACATGAGCAAGGCCCAAGTGGCCAACCAAGGATCTGACTGTGAACAGCCAATTCTCTGACAAATGTCCTTAACATTCTGTGAGTAACATACATGTGGCAGAATCTCCCAGAGTCCAGGATTCAATGAACCTACCTGTGCAGCCTGCAAGTCCTGCTGAAACCTTTTGGATTCCTGACATTGAGTCAGACTCAACACTGAATGAGACATCCCATCCTCCCATCTGACCTGTGCTGGAGAATCCCAGAACACCCGCTCTCAAATAGCCAACTAAGCCTGTAGAGACAACTAAAACACAGCCCGTCACAC
The DNA here is from genome assembly GCA_004026605.1 of Ondatra zibethicus. Classification (NCBI taxonomy): domain Eukaryota; kingdom Metazoa; phylum Chordata; class Mammalia; order Rodentia; family Cricetidae; genus Ondatra; species Ondatra zibethicus. Next base: position 441 of record PVIU01007133.1, on the reverse strand, counting down.
AGGATGGCTTTAGCGGCTGCTTCTAGTATCACTACTGGCTAATCAGCCCAACTTTGACCTGCGCCCCCACCTACCCACACCCCATCATGCATCGAACTTCCTCATGGCTTCAGGCACTAAGAATTTTTTTTCAAGCTGTTCTTGAGCTATCAGGATTCGGCAGAAAAGAGTGTGGGACACAAAGCTAGCAAATCGAAGGGCATGCTTGGCTTTGCCTTCTGTTTCTTTTTTTTTTTTTTTTTTTATTTAAAACACTGCCTGGCCCGTTAGCTCTAGCTTCTTATTGGCTAACTCTTACATCTTAATTTAACCCATTTCTGTTCATCTGTGTATTGCCACATGGCTGTGGCTTACTGGATAAAGTTCCATCTGGCTCCTGTGGGGCTACATGGCTTCTCTCCAACTCCTCCTCCTTTCTCCCAGCATTCACTTTACTTTTCC
>PVIU01007132.1:78540-94729 GCA_004026605.1 Ondatra zibethicus | reverse complement strand
CCTTGTCTGCATCGGTGCCCAGTTCTGGGTTCAGATTCTTCAGGGAGACACCAGCAACATTTACGCCACTCCACACAGGCACACTGGAGTCCCCATGCTCCCCCAGGACCCATCCATGACAGCTTAGTGGGTGAACACCCAGCCTTTCTCCCATCAGATAACGGAACCGAGCTGAATCCAGATTGCAGCCACTCCCGATGACTCGGTTTTTGGGAAAGCCACTTATTTTCCAGGCCACGTAGGTCAAGATATCCACTGGGTTTGAAACAATAAGCAGCTTGCAATTTGGACTGTACTTCACAACGTTGGGAATGATGAACTTGAAGATGTTCACGTTTCGCTGGACCAGATTGAGTCGACTCTCTCCCTCTTGCTGACGGGCCCCCGCTGTGATGATGACCAGCTTGGAGTTTGCAGTCACGCTATAGCCTTTGCTAGAGACAATTTTTGGTGTTCTGAGGAAAAGGCTGCCATGCTGGAGATCCATCATCTCTCCCTTCAGCTTGTCTTCCATGACATCAACAAGGGCAAGCTCATCCGCCAAGTCCTTCATTAGGATACTGATGGCACAAGCCATGCCAACTGCACCAACCCCAACAACCGTAATCTTGTTCTGGGGGGCCTGTTCTTCCTTAAGGAGATTCACAATCAGCTGGTCCTTGAGGGCTGCCATCTTGGACTTTGGAGCTTTTGGGACCGCTAGTGCACGATGAGCAGCTTCTGGCGCACAGCAGCGTGGCCTGAGTTCGGCGACAGAGTCTCCAGCACACCTTGTCTTAGTCTTTAAGTTAGATAGGTATTAGGAATTATAGATTAATAGTCATCTGTGTTTGTCAGATATATAGTTAGACAAATTGGGTTTTTTAGATACGTGAAAATTATATTCTGTATAAATAGATGATCTTCAACCTCTTCAAAGAGCTGTAGAAAATGGCATTTAATCTAACATAGAGTACTGTGGTAGTGAGATACAATTGCTTCTGGCAACACTGATCTATTCCTGAGAGATTGTTGAGGACCACAGACACTCATTTGGAGCTTGTCTTCTTCTTGGCAAAACTGGCCTCTGGGCAAGGAACTGCCCATACCTCAACTACTGACATAATGCATAGTATCCGGAATGGATAGGAAGAACTGTCAAATCTTGCCAAGACAGGGTAAGACAGTTTTGAAAAATTCTTGCCTTTAAAAATAATCTGTCAGGCCTTAGCCAAAGTTGGTTGCTTCAATGCTGCAAATGTGACTTTGGGTGATTGCCCAGGTAGCCAGTTGTATCTGTGATTTGTTGCATGTTTTCAAAATTGTTTGATTGCACTTCCTAATTACTCAGGTAACATTATTTCCCTTCTCGGATCTTCGATGGGGTTGAAGACTAGATAAATGTAGTTACTTTCCTCTCATGACTTAGCCAAGTTATTTATTATACAAGGATATTTGTTCTTATTGTATATAATTTTGTAGTAGGTTTAGAACTCTCTTACTTAAACATAAGGGAGAGGTGCTGTGGGAGCTCCTTCTGCTCCTTCAGCCAATAGCCTTTAAGATACCAGCCCAGTTGGGCGTGGTCTATTTGGCTTGAAAAAGCAGCGGTAGCTGTGTGCTCCCTCTCTTGCTTAGGATTCCTCTTCCGGCTACTAGATTCTTTTCCTGGTTGTGCAGAGGGCTGTTGTCTAGAATGATGATCTGTTAGTTTTTCCCTTTAAATAAATAACCCTTTTATTAATCATAATTCCAGACTAGGGTGGGATTGTTTTGTGAATTACTCCTTCATCAGAAGTGTTTCTTTGACATATGAAGGTGCCTTTGTATTTGGGGCATAGATGTTCAGTATTCAAATTTCCTCTTGATGGATTTTTTCCTGTCACTAATATGAAATGTCTTTCTTTGTCTCTTTTGACTGATTTTATCTTGAAGTCTATTTTCTTAAATATTAGAATAGCTACACCTGCTTGTTTCTTAGGTCCATTTGATTGGTATATTTTTCCCAACCTTTTACTCTGAGATGATGTCTGTCTTTGACATTGAGATGCGTTTCTTGTATGCAGAAGAGGGATAGATTCTGTTTTCGTATCCAATCTGTTAGCCTGTGCCTTTTTATGGGTGAGTTGGGTCCATTTACATTAAGGGATATTAATGACCAGTGGTTGCTATCTCTTGTTAATTTAGTTTTCATCATTGGTGATGTTAATTTGTACATTTTTTTTCTTCTTTGGGATTTGCTGTAATGAGATCATCAATTGTCTGTGTTTTTGTTGGTGTAGCCATCTTCCTTGGGTTTGAGTTTTCCTTCTAGTATTTTGTGTGGGGCTGGGTTTGTGGCTAGGTATTGGTGAAATCTAGATTTGTCATGGAATATCTTGTTTTGTCCTTCTATGGTGATCGACAGTTTTGCTGGGTATAGTATCTGAGCTGGCATCCGTGGTCTCTTAATGTCTGCATAATGCTTGACCATGACCTTCTGGCTTTCATTGTCTCTACTGAGAAGTCAGGTGTAATTCTGTATAAAGGTCTACCTTTATATGTTACTTGTCCTTTTTCCTTTGCAGCTCTTTTTTTTAAAGATTTATTTATTATGTATACAATATTCTATCTGTATGTATGCTTGCTGGCCAGAAGAGGGCACTAGATCTCATTACAGATGGCTGTGAGCCACCACGTGGTTGCTGGGAATTGAACTCAGGACCTCTGGAAGAGCAGTCAGTGCTCTTAACCTCTGAGCCATCTCTCCAGCCCCCCTTTGCAGCTCTTAATATTCTTTCTTTACTCTGTATGTTTAGTGTTTTGATTATTATGTGGCAAAATGACTTTTTTTTTGATCCAGTCTATTTGGTGTTCTGTAAGTTTCTTGTATCTTCATAGGCATATCTTTGTTTAGGTAGGGAAAGTTTTCTTCTATGATTTTGTTAAATAAATTTTCTGTGTCTTTGAGTTGACTTTCTTCTCCTTCTTCTATCCCTATTATTCTAAGTTTGGCCTTTTTATGTTGTCCCATATTTCTTGGATATTTTGGGTTAAGCTTTTGTTAGATTTAATGTTTTCTTTAACTGATGAGTCTATTTCCTCTATTTTATCTTCAGCACTTGAGATTCTCTCTTCCATTTCTTTTATTTTGCTGTTCATGCTTGCATTTGTGGTTCCTGATCTTTTTCTCATGATTTCTGTTTCTATAATTCCTTTGGCTTGTGTTTTCTTTATTTTTTCTTAGTTTTCACATCCTGAATAGTTTCTTTTATATGTTTGAGTTCTTTTTCTTGGTTTTCTTTAAGTGATTTGGTGATATCTTCCAATTTTTTGTTTGTTTTTTCTTCCATTTCTTTAAGGTAACTTCTCATTTCATCTTTAAGAATTTCAAGCATTCTCTTGAGGTTATTTTTGAGATCATTTTCTTCTGGTTCAACCATATTTGGTTCTTCAGGTCTTGCTTTTGTAGGGTCTTTAGGTTTTACTGGTATTGTGTTGCTCTTTGTGTTGTAGCGTGTGATCTTACATTTTCTACTCATCTTTTCCTCTAATAGGTGTGGTTGGGGTGGTCTGAGATTTTATTGAATAATCTTCTAGGTGCCAGTGAATCCAAAGCTCAGATGGTTTTCCTCATGGTACAGTCAGTGTCACAGTTCTAGTTACCCCGTTGGTTATTCCTGTTCCTGGAGGTAGCTCAGTGCTCCTGTGTTTTGGTCTGCTCCCTTGGAGTTTGCTGTCTCAGGCCTACTTTGGTCTAGGCTGCTTGCTTTGATCTTTTTCTCTAAATCTTGGTCTGGATCTCTTCTTGCAGAAGTCCCTGGCTTAGAATTAGACCTGTTCTGGTGGTGATCACTGACTCTGGATCTGGTCACTGGTTCAATCCTGATCCACTCATGTCCCTGGACCGGGTTTGCTCCTGGCTTCTGCTCCTGGTGGAGCTTGTTCTCTCTTTGTCTTAGGTAACTGGTTCAGTCCCACTCCAGTTTGGTGGAGGTCCAGACTCTGAGTAAGGTCATTGGCTTAATCCTGGTCTTCCAGTGTCCCTGGACTGGGTTGGCTCCCAGGGCTGGATTTGCTCCTGGCTCTGTTCCCGGTGAAGCTTGTTTCCTCCAGCTCTCTCTGTCCTATGAGTCTCATTCAATTCCACTCCCATAAAATTTGTTCCCCATGGTGGAATTCCTTGCCTCAGGGAAACTTTGGCTTAGGTTACTGTCTTTGGCCTGTATCTGTAAATCCTAGTCTGGATTCTGTCCTGCAGAAGTCTCTGGGTTGGAGTTGGACATGGAAAGGTTTCTGGTTCCGGACTACTGCCTGGGAGGTTCTATGCTCAGGTGCACCCGAACCTGCGGGGGACCTGCTTACTTCCTCAGAGGTCTCAGACTCGCACTGGGACCCGCAGGAGTTCCAGGTTCCTTCCTATTTCCTTTGATGTCTCAAACCAATTCCCGAACCCACAGAGGACCTGGCTCTGGTCTACTCTCTCTGAGGTCTCAGACTCAAGCCTGGCCCCACCGTGGCCTCTCGTTCCTGCCTATTTCCTAGAGGACCCGGGTTCACTCACGCCCAAGCTGACAGAGGTCCTGGCTCTGGCCTAGTTCCTGAGAAAGGAAACTTCTCTGAAACAGTGACCATTACAGAAAACTACAGCCAATCAAAATGCAGAATTGTGAACTCTAGTCCCAACTGATACATCTACAACTCAACTTTTGCACCTAAGGCTCAGGGATCATTGCAAAAGAAGGAGCAGAAATATCGTGAATAGAGAATTTGCTGTGAGATGTACCTCCTATAAATGCCAGAAACTACAACCATAAAGTCTACAACATGGCTGCCTAAACAGGAGGTGAACAAAGATGACACCAATAGTCATGCACATGTGTCTGGGTGAGGAGGGAGCTCATGAGGCCTCGATCCTATACAAAGTGCTATAGGCAACTAAGGAACGCTGAGAGCAGAAGAAATAGTTTTAGCCTGGGAATAGCACTCCAATTGACTATTCAATACTATCTTAGTTAGGGTTTCTATTGCTGTGGAGAGACACCATGACCACAGCAACTCTTTTTGTTTGTGTTTTTTTGTTTGTTTGTTTGTTTGTTTGCTTTGCTTTCCCATGGCTGTCTTGGAACTCACTTTGTAGGCCAGGCTAGCCTTGAACTCACAGAGATCTGCCTGCCTGCCTGAGTGCTGTGCTGGGATTACAGGTGTGTGCCACCACTGCCCAGCTGACCACAGCAACACTTATAAAGGAATAAATTTAATTGGAGGTGGCTTACTTTTTATAGGTTTAGTCCATTAACATGACCGTGTGACATGGAGGCATACATGCAGACATGATGCTGGAAAAGGAGCTGAGAGTACTATCTCGACCTACAGGCAACAGGAAGTAAACTGAGACACTGGGAGTGGCTTTAGCATATAAGAGACCTCAAAGTCTGCCTCCACAGTGACACACTCCCTCCAACATGACCACACCCACTCTAACAAAGGCACACCTTCTAGCAGTGCCACTCCCTATAAGCTTACATTCAAACTACCACAAACACCAAATGGTTAGCCTTGAAAACATTTATATATATGTATATATAAGTATATATATAGATATGTTTTACAAGTCACATTATATAGACTAAGCAGGTTTTATTTATAAATATATATACACAAATAGGCATGTAATAACAATTAAGAAAAAGAGGTCATAAATTTGAAAGAGAGCAAGACGTATGTGTATGTGGGGGTTGGAGGGAGGAAAGGAAATGAGGAAGCGATGTAGTTAAATTGCTATTTTTGTATATCTGTATAATGAGTAGGCACATGGATGCTAGGGCATGCTTGTGGAAGCCAGAGGACAACTTTTTGGACTTCGCCCTCACATCTGTGATCACACAGCACACTTGCACCACAAGCATTTTACCTGCTGAATCATCTTGCCAGCCTTTTTTCTTTTTTGATGTGTATGTGGGATCTCAGCTCTGTAGCCCAGGCTGGCCTAGAACTTACTGTGTATCCTGCCTCAAAAACAAACAAACCCACCCTAGGATAACACCTCTGGGGTAGGGATGGGGCATTTACAAGTGTTGAATAGAGTCCAAATGCTATCATATATGTGAGTAAATGGGAAGAGACAGCTCAACATAGAAGGAAGGCTTGAGGAATGCTGGGGTCAGCTTGTGTAGAGATTGTGCCTCCTGACAACTCATCAGAAAATGGTACTCGAGGGCTAAGTGTCAACTGTGAGTGGAACTGAGGAACTGGTGTTTGGTTTGAGTGTGCTCCTTCAAAAGCATGTGCTTGAACCTAGTCCCCAGTGAGACAGTATTTGTAGATCAGAGCTGCATCCTGATAAATGGCTAATTCACATTTACTTACATATTTTTAATTAAACATTCTTTTGGACTTTATTTTATTTTATGTATATGAGTGTTGTACCTGCATGTATGTGTACTACATATGTATCTGGTAGTCTGGAGGTCAGAATAGGGTGTCATATCCCTTGGAACCTGAATGACAGATGGTTATAAGCTACTGTGGGTGCTGGGACTGAACTCAGGTCCTCTGGAAGAACAGCACTTGCTCTTAAGTATTGAGCCATCTCTCTAGTCTCAGTTCAATACCATGCCTTTTATGTTCTCACTTGCCTTTCTGGTTCTGCTTTGTAAGACCTTTTAAATTGTGAAGCCTGTATCTTAGACTGCTCAGTCTGCAAAATAAGAAATAAACCTTTAAAAAAATTACTAAATGTTGGTCAGGCATGGTGGTACATGCCTTTAGTTCTAGCATTTTAGAAAGAGGCAGGATCTCTATGATCTATACAACCAACCCTAGGACAGCCAGAACAATATACAGGCCCTGCCTCAAAAAATAAACAAAAAGGGCTAACTTATGATGTTTTGTCATAGCAGAAGATGAACTAACACAACTTGATGATGTCAGACTCTTGGAGGCAGTGGAAAGGACTAAATGGACCTGGCCTTTGGAAGTTTAGTGAGAGGAGAGATGAATTCTGACAATAAAGTTGATGCATTTATTTGACTAAAATCTAAGGGAAATTTGTTCTTGACACTCAGAGAATGTGGGTATTGAGCCAGGAGTGCTGATGCTGACTTTCAATCACAGCAGGAGGCAGAGACAGACAGATCTCTGTGAGACTGAGGTCACAATGAGACCCTGTCTCAAAACACCAAAAACAAACTACAAATTGAGTTTTATGAAAATAGCCTTATGAAATAAATGTGAGTAATGGAAAAGTCATATATATATATATATATATATATATATATATATATAATACATAAATTGTAAGATGGGTTTAGTGGCATACCTGTAGTTTCAGTCTTTGGAAGGTGGAGGTAGAAAGATCAGGTCATCTTCAACAGCATAGGAAGTTTGAGGCTATTCTGGGATATAGGCAACCTGGTGTAGGAAGTCTGTATATGTGTTGCTTTTTAAAAATTTTTATTTATTATGTATTCAGTGTTCTGCCTGCATGTATCCCTGCAGGCCAGAAAAGGGCACCAAATCTCATTACAGATGGTTGTGAGCACATGTGGTTGCTGGGAATTGAACTCAGGACCTTTGGAAGAGCAGGCAAAGCTCTTAACCACTGAGCCATCTCTCCAGCCCATATGTGTTGCTTTTATTGGTTAATGAGTAAAGAAGCTGCTTTGGTTTGTGATAGGGCAGAATAGAGCTAGGCAGGAAAACTAAACTGAATGCTGGGAGAAAGTAGGTAGAGTCAGTGAGAGGCCAGGTAGCCACCAGAGGAGAAAGAAGCAAGCTGGTAGTTAAAACCTGGCCAGTAGGCCACGATCCTCATGATAAAATATAAAATAATAGAAATGGGTTAATTTAAGATCTAAGAGCTAGCAAGAAATATGCTTAAGCTATTGGCCAAACAGTATTGCAAATAATACAGTTTCTGGGTGATTATTTCAGGTCTAGGCAGCCTGGAATCAACAATCAGCTTCTGCCAACAGCAACCTTTCTCAAAAAAAAAATCCCCAAATTCAAATAAACTGAAACATTTTCATTGACTAAAGTAGGAAAGGGAAAAGATTACACAATGCTTAAAGCAATTAATAGCACAGTTCATTTTTGATAATATTCCCCTACCACACCCAATAATAGAGATTGTACACAGGGCCTCTCCTACATGCTATACAAGCACTCTATTATTGAGCCACATCCAAACCCATTTTTAGTTATTTTAAGACAGAGTGACTGGGCTGGAGAGATGGCTCAGTGGTTAAGAGCCCTGACTGCTCTTCCAGAGGACCCGGGTTCAATTCCCAGCACCCACATGGCAGCTCACAACTGTCTGAAGATCCATTTCCGGGGATCTGACACCTTCACACCAATGCACATAAAATAAAAAGTTAAATAAACCCTAAAAAAATAAAAAAAAAGACAGAGTGACACAGTCTGGCTCCAGATCTGTGATCCTCTCACCTTAGTCAATCTGAAGTGGTTGGGATTATAAGCATGCACCACCATGCCCACCTGTATATAGAATACTGTTTGTTTTTGAAACAAGGTCTTACTAGGTAGCCCAAGCTGGCTTGAAGCTCACTATGTAGCAAAGGCTAGTCCTGCATGGAAGTCATTATGCCTCAGTCTTTTGTCACCATTCTCCACTTGATATTAACTTTTGGTAGTTCTCATTTCTTCACTACAATAATGTATAAAGAAGTGGCCGTCAGCCAGATAACCTGAGGTGGAGAACTTTTGTCTGATCCTTCTCGCCACTGCCTTCTGGTCAGGTCTTGGCCTTTTCTCCCTCTGTAAAAATACAAATATCTAGTTATTGTATTACTTTGTCAATTGTGGGACTATATGTGAATTTTGAAAAATAAACTGGAAATGGATATATTTGGAGTGTTCTTGATGAAGTTAATGCTACCACATTTTTGTGGGGTTTTTTTTAAGCTCTCCATTACTTTTATTACAAGAGACATAATTATTTGTTTGAAAGAACAGATCTTCCAAAAGAGGAAATACTCATTTTCTTGGGCTCATCATCTCTGCTTGAGATCCTTGTCTTTATAAAAAGATTTTATGTGCATGGATGTTCTGTCTGCATGTAGTTCTGTGCATCATGTCTGTACCTGGTATCCACAGAGGCTAAAGGGGTAACTGGACATCAGGGACTGAAGTTACGGATGGTTATGAGACACTGTGTGGGTGCTGGGAATTGAAGCTGGGTCCTTTGGAAAAACCACAATGCTCTCGATTGCTGAGCCATCCCTCCAGTCCTTAGTTATCATCTTAAGTTAACATGGATGTGTTTTTTTCTTCCCTTCTTTTTCTTAGGCAGGGGTTGGTCTTGAACTCCTGATTCTTCTCCCTCCTCCTAAGTGCTGAGACTGTATGCATTACCACCACACCCAGCAAAGATTTTTTTTTAAATGAAAAACGTTATTCCAGGTCCTAAACAGAAGAATAAACTGCTGTGAGCGACAGCTGCAGCAGTCTAGGGGAGCAGCCTTGAATCTGAAGCATGGTGTCCGGCTTGTACCAGGCGCTCAGACATGGGAGCTATGGTACTGAGGGAGCTGCTGTCCCTACTGCTACTACAGCTAAGACATAATCAATGGCCAATGCTTCAGGGCTTGTACGGAGAGAGAAACTACAAGTTTAGAGCAGCTCTACTGCTTTGCTCAAGCTAGAATCAAATTGTTGTTTATAATGAAACCAAGGATCACAGAGGCAACAGCCAGAAGGCACAACGGCTACATAAATTTCCCATGACTCATTCCCAAGACTGACATACACAGCCACACCCCACATACACACACCCCTTTACTGAATCTTCAAAAAGATTCAGGCTTCATTTCCCTTTGGTTTATAGGTAGCACATTTGACTTACATTCTAGCATACCCACACATGACATGCTTTTACCATTCCACAGCTCCAAGGAACTGGGCAAGTTTATTATTCCTGTTATATTGTGGTCCCAGCATGGAAGCTGTATTTTCTTTCTTTCTTTTTCTTTTTTCTTTTTTTTTTTTGGTTTTTCGAGACAGGGTTTCTCTGTAGCTTTGGAGCCTGTCCTGGAACTAGCTCTTGTAGACCATGCTGGCCTCGAACTCACAGAGATCCACCTGCCTCTGCCTCCCGAGTGCTAGGAATAAAGGTGTGTGCCACCACCCCCGGCAAAGCTGTATTCTTAAAAGTTGCTCTTATTCCACGTCCAGAATTCAGTTTATTACAATCTATAGATTATTTTTGTTTTTACATGCATTTACTTTGTGTGTGCAGGTCACAGGACAATTTTCTGGAACTGATTTTGGCCTAGAATTCAGGTTCCAAGGCTTGGCAGCAAGGGCCTTCATAGCATGAGCCTTGTTGCTAGTCCCAAGCTTCCTATTTTTTTTTTTTTATTTCCATTCAGTGCTTTCATTTTAGAAAAAGAAACCACACTGATTCCAACAAGGTAGAACTACTGGTTTCTTTTCCTATTTTTATTTAGCTTTCTGACTCTGGACTTGACGCTTCAACATGTTCCCAACGAATTTTCTGCTCAATAAGGAAAGCATCCTCGATCCTGTCATGGGCCCATTTAGCATACACAGACTCACCACAGGCCTTGCTAATGTATTTTTCTTTTACACACTTCTCAGGACTTTAGGTCTCACAGCACCAACCTGGGCATAAGAGCATGTAGATTTGGGTGCTTTCTCAACCTTTTTGGGTAAGGCAAACAGTTCTACAACTTGAGTTTTGACAGCCCTGTTTTGTTAGACACTGCTTCTTGGACAGCTTGGGTCTGAGCATCTCCAAAAGACCCTCCCAGGAAGAGGAAAAAGAAACTCAGATAAAGAGATATTGGGGAAGTAATTTCTGCCCTGCTTACTGGCTGGTAAACGGGAACTTTTATTAAAAACGGGCTTTTCAATTGTCCCTGCTCTCAAATGTGGAAGACTGAACTAGAAGGTTTCTCGGTGCTGACGTTTGGGTACAGGTGGCTGGGATTTGAAATAGAGAGACCTGTGAATGAAGTTGTCGCACGGTCTATTACTGTTATTTTCCCCAAGGACAAAGAACTAGTCCCTGAGTGCGAGTGCGGGGACCCACCAGAGTGGCCTCTCAGGAGGGTCAAGCTTTCAGTTCAATGCCTCTTCTGGTGGCAGGAGACAGATGGCATCCGGCCCAAGGGCCAGGGAGACCCGAGCCGGGTTCGTAAGGCCCACCGAGGAAGAAGGCAGGGCGGCGGGAGCTGACGAAACCACGAAAGGACCTGCTAGGGCATGCGTGGGTGCGAGCGGGGCGGCAGACGCTCTCCCTAGGCACTTCAACGGCAGGAGCGACCCCACCCACGGCGACCTGGGAGTCCTGCAGCTCGGGACCAGGCAGAGCCGCCGTATCACGTGACCGAGCTCCGGGGCGGGGACAAACGCGGCTCGGCCCGTCCGGCCCCGCCCGGCCCCCGCGCATGCGCGCCGTCCGGGGCGCTGAAATTCAAATTTGAACGGCCGTGGTCGGCGACAGAGCCGGCGCTCAGGGCAGAGCCGACTGGGTGTGGGAGAGCCCGCCGCCCGGCCTCCTGCCTTCCTCCGGAGCTGCGCCGAGCCCGCACTCACTTCTCTCCTTTTCCTGAATTTGAACCACCGGACCCACCGTCTCGTCTTCCACACGCGAGGCCTGGGGCGATGGACCCGTTTACCGAGGTGAGAGAGTCTGCGGGCGCTGTGAACCATGACCCCCGCGGACCCCCGCCCGCGCTGCCTGTCAGCCTGCGGCCCACCGGCGGGCCGCGCGGCGCGTGCGCACGGCGAGCGTGCAGGCGGGCGGGGGTCCGCGGGGTGGCAGGCTCCGGCTGCCGCAGAGGAGACAGGGCAGCTTCAGACTCTGGGGTAAGGCAGGGAAGACAGGGCCTCAAAAACCCCGCGCTGGCCGCGAACTCCTTCCTCCACCTCCCAAGTGCGAGCGCCGGGCGCTCCGGCGTGCCCCTGCCCTTCGGTTCCCGGTGACAGAGAGCGCACTCCCCTCCTTTCTCCGTCTCGCCTTCTCCCGGGAGAGAGCGGCTTGCGGTCTGCTGGGACCGGTCCTGCCGGAAAGCTGGAATAGTTGGCAGGGTGGAGTCCGCCCGGTGACTCGTACCGTGCGCTGGGAATCTGATGGGAGGTGATAAAGGGCTTCAGCGGCCCTGAGGAGCTGTACACTTAAGAATCCCGTGATGAAATCTGCCAAGTCCAAGTGACCAGGTGCTTTAGCCGTGAGTTCCTTCGGACGTCTAACTTTAGAAGTCTCATGCGCAGGATTAACACTGATTAAAAGGGGACAGTGTTTATTGTATGAACCAGAATTATTAGCGTGTGATGTAAGGCTACTGTACTGTCCAGTGTTTATGTAGCATAACATTCCAACAGTGCCTTCCTCGTCTCTCCCTTGGGAATAGTGTCTCGAGTACGATGTTAACCCCATTCTTTATCTCTAGTTTTAGCTTCGTGTTGCAGCTGTGCGCTGACATTGAGGAATTTCCCGTTGCTATTTGCCCATTCTTTTATTCCAGGACAGTTCCTCTTTTTCTTTATTTCTCTTTCTTTAAGCTGTTGTGCAAATTTCAAGACTATGTTGTGAGTTTTGCAAAGTGGGCGTACAGTGTTTCTGTACTACATTGGAAAATGTCATAGAAGATAGTAATAATTTACACTACCCAAATTAAATTATTACTATCTTCATAAGCTCAGCCCAAGATATTGAGTTTCAACAATTAAAGGTTTCAACACGACAGTTATGCTTTCTCCATGTTTGAAGTTCTCCGTTTTTGAGGGAAACAACACTTTGTTAACTTTAACCCAGAAGAGGGTTGGAGAGATGGCTAAGCTGTTGGGAACACTGACTGCTCTTCCAGAGGACCCAGGTTCAAATCCCAGCACCCATTCTCCTCTCACAGCATTCCATAACTCTGGTCTCAGGAGATCCAGTGCTTCCTTGTAGACTCCACAGGCACCAGAGCGATACACATGTGGTACCCAGGAGTGCATGAAGGCTAAAGACTCGTACACATAAAAACAAATGAACTACAGAAAATCTTAATGGGAACATGCAGGACACTGTGGCAGCTTTAGAGACTAGGGATGGCCGTTCACCAAATACCTGACATTCACAGTGAATCTCTGAAAGATTGACTTATGTCATCTGGGTGGTGGCTGGCAGATCGCTGAGTTCAAGCCAGCCTGGTCTACAGAGCAAGTTCCAGGACAGCCATGGCTACATACACAGAAACTTTGTCCCAAAATATATATTTGTTTGCCTATGGGTTTGAATTTTTTATTGAAGACATTTATTCTTAAAACTTGCATGTCAGTAAAAATTACCACAATTCTAGGTTATATTGCCATTAAAATGATATTCCATATTACTAAAAGAATAAAATTACTTTGAACAATGCTGTATGTTGTTAGTAATCAACAGGATCAACACACTTCAGAAGTTTGGTTGAAATTTGTACTTTTACTTAAAAATGCCCTTTGGAAGCTCGTACAAAACTCAGATAAAGAGAACCTTCCAGTCTGGGGCATTTTAAAATGTGTTTGGAAATGTGCATGCCTTAACTTGTAGTTTATATTCTGAAAAGCGAGGTCCATTGCTGCTGGAATCACAGCTCTGAGAGCTTTACCTTAATTGGTAATGAGGGCACCAGAGTGAGCTCCAACTATGAGGTGCTCAGTGACAGTGTTCATAACATTTTTTGTACTGTGAAATGAATTTCTGATAGTTTTTTTATCTAAAAAAGGACTAATGTCAATATAAATGACTTTTTAAACAAGTGTCTTACTCAAAACCATATAACACAGAAAGTTATTAGGAATTATTTTTAAAAAAATTCACCCAGAATGAATCTTACCAATGCTGTCATGAAACAGAAAAGACATGAACCCATTGCATTAATGGCAGGACATTAGTGCCTCATTCTCTTACTAATGCCTGTTTCAAGCGCTGCAGTCCTGGAAAATACTCTTTCCCTCGGGCTTGGCTCTCCCTGCTGCCCTGATGCTGGTCTCACCTTACCAGCCTTTTCTGCTGTATAAACTCACGTTTAACTTCCAGTTTGCAAGTTGATCTCTGGAGCTTCATTGCCAAATCACAAATGTCACTTGCACTTACCTGTTAAATGTGTTTCCTTCCAGAATGTGTGCATTCTAAATGGGCTGTTTTCTCCCGTTCAGACATGTTTTCTCGAACATCAAACATATTTAAAAGCATCTTGTTGAATTAACATATCAGATAGAAGTTTTACTTTTGGTCTTAGGGATTGAACATAAGTCCTTGTAAAGACTGAGCTACACCCCCACACCCCCATTTGAGATAGGACTTTGTGCATCCCATATTGATCTCCAACTTTCTGTAACCTTGAAGTCCTGATCCTCTTGTCTCCATCCTCAGGGTGCTAGGATTATAGGTGTATTCTACCACACCTTCCTGAAGGTGTGATAAAAAAAAAGTTAATAGCATTCTAAGCCGTGGGTTCTGTTACAGCGTTTCCACACGGATGTGTCATTTTACTTTCTCTCCCCCACTGCTTTCCTTTTTAGGTGCTCCATCCTATTCCTCTGGCTGGTTCCTGAAGCTCTAATTTTTTTTGAAGGAAAATATTTTATATTTAAATGATACAATATAAAGAAGGTCTACTTAAAACACTGAACTTCCATTTATGTAATTTAGAGGACATTATTTCTTCAATAAAAAATCTTTGGCACTTAGTAGCCTTATTTTGTTATTTAGAGTATTTAAAATTTTCCTCTATCATGTGTGAGTTTTGACTCCGTTGCAAACAGTAGAGCACTTGTGTGTATTTGAATGGCAAAACCAACCACATACTTGTGTTGTGAACCAACCGAAGCTGTGCTGACTCAAGTACTTGACTGCAGGGAATGGAATGTTGGGCATGTCCATGGGTGGATATAATTAGGGTGATTGTGTTTTCCCAGAGTGTTATAGTTTATCAAAAGATTATCAAACTGTTATGAAGTCTGATCACTTGAGTTGGTTGAAGAAGACTTCTTTAGGGGATGAAGGTCGTGGGCTCAAAATATTTTAATTGCCCAGCATTTTGATTGTCATTTCTTTCAATGAACTTTAAGTTAGAAGATGTATCTAAGTGCAGAGTTGCACCTTAACCCAAATCTTATTCATGTTTTGTTTTGTTTTAGGCAGAGTTTTGCTTAAAGAGCAGGCTAGTTGAACTAGCTTTGTATCCCATGCTGGCTTCCCACTCACGATCTTTCTGCCTCCTCCCTCCTCAGCCTTGCGAGTACTGGGACTACAAGAGTGGCCACCACACTTGATAGGCCTTGTGCTCCTTCTAAGGCTTTCTTAAAGGAATTCAAATAAATAGCTTAATCCCTTTCTGTATTAATTACTGCTTTATATGTGCAGGGTGGTGAATATCTGTGCCTTTTAATTGTGTACATTTGAGGGAGAGTAAATTGTTTTATATCACATTGATTCAAATAGGAATGTCTATCAATTGAGAGTAAGAAATAAGGAATATTCATGAATTTATCCAGTGACCAAGATTTGAACTTACAACTATTTTATATATATATTAGTTTTTATTTAATAAAACAAGATATTTTAGCATTTTTCTCCTTTGGAAGTGTGTTATGAAAGACTTCCTGTTTGGGTCACTTTTTTGCTGCTTGTCACAACTTCAGATCTGAACATCTGTATTAGTTTTGAAACTGTAACAAATTATAAATTTAGTGGCTTAAGCTGGGCATTGTGTTGTACCTCTTCAATCCCAGTACTCAGGAGGCAGAGGCTAGTGTATCTCTTGTGGGTTTGAGACTAGCCTGGTCTACATAAGATCCAGGATTTCTCAGAAAATTAGGAAACAACCTTCCTCAAGACCCAGCCCAAAAGATGCTCAATCGTGCCACAAGGACATGTGCTCAACTATGTTCATAGCAGCTTTATTTGTCATAGCCAGAAACTGGAAACAACCTAAATGCCCCTCGATCGAAGAATGGATAAAAAAAAAAAAGTGGTACATTTACACAATGGAGTACTACATAGCAGAAAAAAATAATGACAGCCTAAATTTTGCAGGAAAATGGATGGAACTAGAAAGCATTATTTTGAGTGAGGTAACCCAGACACAGAAAGACAATTATCACATGTACTCACTCATAGGTGGTTTTTAAACATAAGGCAAAGAAAACCAGCTTACAAACCACAATCCCAGAGAATTTAGACAACAATACGGACACTAAGAGAGACCTACAT